>JAAMPC010000048.1:0-146204 GCA_016771965.1 Brassica carinata
TCTTGATAAGTATTAGAATCCAAAAGTGATGTCTACCATTAGTTTGGTAGTATCCTAGAAAAGAGAAGTTTGGTGATGTAAGCCCAATATTTGTATTATTAGCCAGTAAGCTATCAACTTCAGTCCCTGGTCAAATCATTGTTCTGAAGTTTCATGACGTTAATGTATCTATATATTTTTATAAAAAGAGAAGTAATATTCCAATGACCGTTTCTCATCCGCCAAATCAATCATCTCTCGGGATCATTTCATGTTTCTACACTTGTCTCATCATCTGATTAGTATAATAGCAAAATTTCACAATTTAAAATTCCTACAACGATTCATAAAAAAAAACTGACATAAATAAATGCATTACGTAATAAAATAATATAAAACGACGTCCTTTATAAGAACCGACAAAATAAACAGAGAAGAAAAGTGAGAAACGCTTAAAACCTTTTCAAGAATACATGAACTCTTCCTCTTCCTCCTCCCCTAGTTCCACTTCAAAGTTTCTTGATTTGGGATCTGCGATCGGACAAAAGGAAGTGAAGAAAATTTTGGTCTTGTTTCTCGGCTTAGCTGCTTCATGTCTACTTCTTTACAAAACAGCTTATCCTCTTCCTCAAGAGCTCCAGGTCAACAATCTCACCTCTCCTCGTCCTTTGCTCGATCACCCCTCTTCGTCTTCTCCACAAACAGTAAGCTGTTAATACTCATGCTGTCATGCATATGTCTCAATCTGTGCTCTGTCCGGAATGGTTTGATTTTTTTTGGAATCTTTAATCAGAAACGTGTTTCTTGTTTCTTTCAGAGATCAAAGTCAATCAGTTTTAGAGAAGTTCTGGAGAATGCGTCCACAGAAAATCGAACAGTTATCGTAACTACGTTGAATCAAGCGTGGGCAGAGCCGAACTCTCTGTTCGATTTGTTTCTTGAAAGCTTTCGTATCGGACAAGGAACACAGAAGCTACTTCAACACGTGGTTGTTGTTTGCTTGGATCCCAAGGCATTTGATCGGTGCTCACAACTTCACCCTAATTGCTACTATTTAGAAACCTCAGGAACTGATTTCTCCGGCGAGAAACTGTTTGCTACTCCTGATTACCTCAAAATGATGTGGAGGAGAATCGAGCTTCTCACACAAGTGCTTGAAATGGGATTTAACTTCATCTTCACGGTACTCATCTTAATCACCCTTTACAAATCTTTGTTCTTTAAAAATCTTTTGGATCAATCTACGAACAAGAAAATCTATTTGTAGATAACTTACGGTTACGGTTGTCTTAGAGGATGTAAGTTACATTTGCATTAGCATAGGACCCATATAAAAGTTAACATAAATTATCTATATTTTCAATTCCAAGGTTTTAAGAAAATTAGTTACACATAATGTATTGTCTGAATTTAATACATAAGGCCCTACGCAATTAAAAAAAATATCACAGCTAATATTACATCTACCTAACTAATGCATGGTAGTCCATTAATAATTGAAGAGTTCACAGTAAATAAATTAAACGCAAAATTATTGTCCAAGTGTGAATTTTAGAAAAATAAAGTACAACCATATGTGTGAATAGTAAATGCTACATTTGATATAAGAAATTCAATTAAACAAAACGATGTTAACTTTGAAAATCTCCTATATATATTTAGGATGCAGATATAATGTGGCTTAGAGATCCATTTCCTCGGCTATATCCAGATGGGGATTTTCAGATGGCGTGTGATCGATTCTTCGGTGATCCTTATGACTCAGACAATTGGGTAAACGGAGGCTTCACTTACGTGAAATCAAACCACAGAAGCATTGAGTTCTACAAGTTTTGGTACAAATCTCGTCTAGATTATCCAGAGTTACATGACCAAGATGTGTTCAACAAGATCAAACACGAGGCTATAGTCTCAGAGATTGGGATCCAGATGAGATTCTTTGACACGGTTTACTTTGGTGGGTTTTGTCAGACGAGCAGAGACATAAACTTGGTGTGTACGATGCATGCTAATTGTTGTATTGGATTAGAGAAGAAGCTTCATGATCTTAATCTCGTTCTTGATGACTGGCGAAAATATTTGTCTTTATCTGAACAAGTTATGAATACGACTTGGAGTGTTCCTACGAAGTGTTTGTGAATTGAAAGACTTGAATTCAGTTTGAGGGGCAACTTTGTTGTTTAATTTGTGTAAAGCATAAAGCTTTCAAAAATGAATAATTGTGTTTAAAGAAATAATCTTATCTTTATTTTCATCTTTGGTAAAAGCTATATTAGTCAAGAATCAAAGAAAGAGTCAAGAATCATCTATCGGTTCCGATTGGTGACACGTGGACTTAGAGTTGATTTACAATAAAAGTTATAACTCGATGTAATTTGCAGTAAAAACTATGTGGTAGAAACTGTAGATTTATGTAGTGAAATCGCAGTAAAAATAATATGAATTACAAATATTTTGTAATTATTGACTGGTAACGTTTTTGATGTATAAGTTGCAGTATATATATCAATAATAATAACATTTAACAATAATAGCTTAACATGTTAACAAAAAAATTAGCAATAATAATTAAATTTATTATAAAATTGATTAAATTTAAAATATATTAAACTAAATAAATTAAATTTAACTAAATTAAGGAAATACAGTAATATAATTATGTAAATATTCTACCAAAATGTACATATATATTTACATATAATTTAATGTATGTAAAAACCTTTAGTTACCAAATAGATTTAGCAATTAAATTATAGAAATAATATTAGATAGTTTAAATATAACTAGTAACTAGTAAACATCTATATAAAAGAAATGTTCACGTGAGAACTATGAATGCTTCTTAAAAAAATTGTTGAAGTTCAAAAAGTAACCGTATGATAACTGACATACAACCAAAAAAAAACTAATTCAACTTCTAATACATGGCATTTTGTTTGATGTTGAGTTAGAGCATCTCCAAAAGCTCCCTTATAACTTCAAATATAAGGTTTTGTGCACTCCAAAAACAATCTTAAAACTTTAAATTTTAAGGTTTTGTACAGTGAAACCTCAATATAAGGTTTCACTGTACAAAACCTTATATTCAAGGTTCTTTACTTTTCTAGTCTTTTTACTTATCTAACTTTCAAATAATGTTAATAACTTTTATTGTTTAATCATTTTAGTCCTTTTTAATACAAAATATTTAAGTAATACTACAACAAATATAATACAAAGACTAAATAATGTTATTACATGATATAATAACAGCGTGTATTATTATGCATAACATGATTATTGAAGATGAATGTGATATGAAAATACTTTAATTGATTATATATGGGAGCATTGTGAAAGTAATTATAATGAATAATTATGTAATTTATTTAAATTAAATGAATAATTTTGTATGTTTTTATTTACATACAATATTTTACTATAATATAATATTTTATTTATTAATTTTGTTTATAATACTTTTGTTGTATATTTTATAGTTATTGTAAAAGATTTATGCTTTTAGTTAAGTTTTATCAAACATAAGGACTATTATATAAAATACAAAAATTTAAGGTTTAATATAAAGTTTTGCTTTAGGAGAAACACTCTCAAACCTTATGTTTGAAGTTTTGCCAAAATTTAAAATAAATGGGCTTTTGGAGATGCTCTTAAAGCTTGAGTTATCAATTTTTCAAAGAGTTAACTCAAAATTGTAACTCATATATAATACATTATAACTCAAACACTAACTAAAAGAATTAAAAATAACTCATGAATAGTAACATTTTTGAATTATGACTCTAACTCAAACTTAATCAATGGTAACTCATGTTACCAATCAATATAGTCTCCTCCCAGATATTGAAATTCGAACTTGTGCTCAGTAACTTTAATTTTTTTGTGAGATTCGTAAATCAACTCTACTAGCCATCTATTACGGCGTATTTGGCCTTATTGTTAGTACAAAATTTATCCTACCTTGAGATTTAAGTACAAACTTGTTGTACGTAATGTCTCTCAAGAGCTTACAAACTGAAAATTAAAAATTTGATACATGTCATTTGTATAAACGGAAATCCAGTAAAATTTACAATGATTCGTTGGATTATAATTGTAGATTTTTTTTTGTAAAGTTTTGTATGCACCAATATTCGTTATGGCTGTATGATTTTGTATGTGACTGTTTTAAAATTAGAGAATGATCGGTAACTAATTGATATGTGCTGTTAATTATTTATTTAATAAAAAATAAAATCTAGTATAAAATATAATTTCATTTATAATATTAGTTATCTTATATTCATATAAAATTTTGTTTAATAATGTGGTACTGTTAAGATATATTTATAAAAATAATATATATTTAACTAATTTTGCTATTGGTATATGATAATTTGAATTTTTATACCATAAATTAAATATATGTAACAACAAAATTATAATAACAAATAAATATTTTTTGCTACGGCACTTGTAAAGCAAGGAATTAGGGCTGTCAGAGATAATGAATCTACAAGACTGCAACCATTCTATTTTTTGTTAGTTTGGGTTGTGAGTGTTTTAAGGAAAAGCTTGATTGGTTTAAGTTTGTGTATGTGAACAAAGGCTGTAAAATACAACAATTATTCCTTTAGTTGAATATCGTGATATATTTTGAATATTTAAAAAGATAATGAACTATTTCTACTGGTGTATTTAATTGCATCAAACAAATCATTATCGTTTTAAGAAATAGAATAAAATTTAAACGAAATATTAGAAGTCCATTGTGATTTGTTCAAAATGAGGCTGCCAAGTTATCCGGTTTACTTTTTATATTATTTTGGAAAATTATTGCTTGGTTTCTTGAGATTGAGAAAACAATCTTTTACTAAGATCAAGTTATTACTATTCTTGCGAAGCAAGTAATTGATCTCTTTGAGTATTTTACTATATACAAAGTAAAATTGGAAGAATTATATAAATAAAAATATGAACTTGTGAAATAATTAACTAAATAAAGAAAAACCTAAAATCCTTAATATCTTATGTTTATCAATAGCTTTTTGTTTTGTCTTTTTTTTTCCAAAATCAATACATAAATTATTTTGATTATATCATGTAATTAGATACCAAAAAGCAGACACCCATTAATGTTTTCTATCACAAAGTCACAAACAATATTGTGTGATACTAAAAATATGCCTTTTTCTTTTGACCTAGCAGTCACCTTACAACGGGAGGCACGTAGAATGAAGAGGAGGTCGAAGAGAATAAGGAGAAGACAAAGCGACATATGCAGGAGCCACGAACCGTGGCAGGAGTTTCCTTCTGATCTCGTGATAGAGATTCTCACGAGACTCCCTGCTAAATCCCTTATGAGGCTCAAATCCGTCTCTAAGCTCTGGTCAACCTTGATTTGTTCCCAATATTTCACCAACCTTTCATCAGCGCCACGTATATACATGTGGCTGGGCTTCGACAAAGAGAAGATATTAGTATCATCGTCATCTTCTCCTGACTTGGACGGTTCTTTTGTAGTTGACCAAGATTTGACAATCTCAGCGATGAAAGGCTACTCCGTCTCTCATGTTTACCGCGGTTTGATGTGCTTTACAAAAGGCACAAATGCACAAATATATAACAGTACCACTAAGAAACTTGTCGTCTTACCTGACATAGAGGAATCCAACATCATAGCAAAAGATCACAAGTTTAATAAGATCATATACCATATATCGCACACGACCCTGTTCATGATCAATATAAAGTGGTTTGCATAGTTTCAAGACTCAAAGTTGTAAAGCTCTTGCTAGAGCATTGGGTCTTCACACTAGGAGGAGGTGTATCAAGTCGATGGAGAAAGATTCCATGCACATGTCCACCACATAGCCCTTTCACACGAGGATTGACTATCAATGGGAGTATGTATTACCTAGCTTTGGTTCCTAATTCGATTAAACCCTGTTTGTGAGATTCGATATTAGTTCTGAAAAACTCAGTGTGCTCCAAAAACCTGAAGATGCCTTTTGGTGTCGGTATTATTATACTGAGATTATAGAATACGATGGAAGAATAGCTATTTTAGACCATGCCGATCTTGTACATGACGGTGTGATGGATCTATGGGTAAGGGAAGATGAAGAGAAGAATAGGTGGTCAAGGATGAAGCGGGTGTTGCATCCTTCTCAAATGAATATGATAAAACGCATATAGTCCATAACATGAGTTTGAGGGTACAAGGTACAACTAGAAACGGTGACGTTATCTTGGTTCCTCAACATATATTTCGTACTGGACCCGACCAGTTTAACGTTTTACCTCAAGTTACAACTCATTTCTACGTGTTTCTTTACAATCTACAAAAGAACCATTTTAGAAAAGTTGAAATCAAATCCAACCGCTACAACACCAAAAGATGGGACGTTGTTGGATTTGACGATATTGAGAACTTAATGTATCTCTGATCGCTTTGTGCGTGTGTGTTTTATTTTTTATTTTATATGTTTATGCAATCATTTTATTTAGTTTTGTTTGGATGTTTTGCTCAACTAAAGTTTTTTAAAATGAAATGCAGTTGTGTCTTTCATAAAGGCTTTATCAATGTTTGATGTTTCGGCTTATCAATGTTTGATGTTTCTTTCTCTCTCCCTTTTCAAACCTTCCAATCACTGGGAAACAAAATTTATTTTCTTCTTTGCATATTCGAAAACAATTTGATTTACTTTAGATCTGATACAAGTTACATAAATATGATATAAGCTAACATAAGAGATCAAGCGAGTTTCCGATTCAAGTCATGCAATACAATTACGAGCCCACAGTCGAGGTCACTTGAGTTTTGTTTCTGATATGGTGTCTTTGGGAATTTGATGACAATTATATACTGTGATTTTATAGGTGTTCAAGTTTAGAAATAAAAAAAGCATTTGGTTTGATGACATAAACGAACATGTGAACATGTAAAAAAAAACTGTTCAATTATCCATGTAAGAAGTACGAGTGAAGGCTCAGCTGGTACAGGAAACACTGAGAGCATCATTAACGGGAGTCTATTGATGAGTCTCTCGTCCAATAAACAATTAGAAAAAGTTAAAGTAAGAGAAAGATAACAAATTTAGAACAAATAGGTGAGGTAAGACCAACTCCATTGGTTCTTAAAATGGGTTCTTAAAATTAATTTTATAGTTAATTGTGTACTTTATGAAGTTTAGAACCTCTATTAATGTAATTAGTTGTGTGAAGGTCCAATGGAAGAATCCTTATGAGGTTCTTAAATATTTTTTTTAGAAATTAAACTATTAAACTTAAATATTACAAAACTTATAAATTATTGGATTTCATAACATTTAAACCAACATGACATAAAAACATATGAAAAATAGAAATACAAATTTATAAGTAGAAAGCCATCCAATGAGCTTGTAGTTGGATTCCTAGGCTGGCTTTGGGTATTATTATCATCCTCTTCTTCATTACTATCAAGACTCTCTTCATCTTCGGGTTGAGAATCGTTGTCTCCTTTAGCACAGACTTGGACTTTCATGTGAGGAGGCAAACTTGGAGAAACACCGCTGTGGTGCGCATACTTTGATGAGAAATAGTTGAATGTCAGGTTCAAGCTGGTCACCAAGACACAGAGAGAGAGAGATATAAGTTATGTCGGTAATTATAACGGATACAACAGCATAAACAACAACAAGAAGCTTTATCTTTCTTTACCTATTCCAAGCTGGAAGAGTTAGCATTGTGTATGCAAGCTTGATCTTGCGTGCAAGTCCAGAGAAGGACTTGAAAGCAGCAGCAGCTTCTCGTACTGCACGCTCTCGGATGCTGCCACGCCCACTCAAACTGCAACACGAGACAAGAAAGCAAGGAGCTTTAGCCAGGAATTGGTGATTATTATTTTAAAGTTTGAAGCTTGGGGGTATCGAAGATCAAAAACTTTAGATGACAAAAGAGTACCTTTGGTCCCTTAACAGCAAGATGGTCTCCAACACACATCTCCCTGAAATGATGAGACATCCTTCCTTGCGGATACATCTAGCTTCACAATGTTAAACATGGTTCCGTTTTTCTTTATTTTGCAGAGAGTTGAGAGACAACACATTTTGATTTAGTTTTTAAAATGAAGAAACCAGAACATCATCTGAAATATTAATACCTCTAACTACGTTCTTGTCTAAAGGTAGACCCGCTACAATACCATGTTCAAAATTCAGGAACAATGATAAGATTTAGACAAAAATTCAAGACCAAGTTTGATCCTTTTTTAACATGTAGCTTCAAAGAGTAAACGCTAAAAACAAAAGGCAGATCAAACTCAACAGCTAGAAAATGATTAAATCCCAGGAGCTAAAACGAAAATGAAAATACCTGCATGTTGAAGGATGAACTGATAATCCCTAGAAGCAAGATAACAGATGCTAAGTAGAGCATGATATGATTATTAGCCATGAATCTCCGTCTTCTGCCTGATACAAAAAAAATCCAGAATCAAACAATGATTAGGGTTTACGGATTGATTACCGAACGGCGATTCAGTGAGGAGAGGTGATTTCAATTCCAACGAGGAGATTCACAAGATTCAAATCAACACATAAACTCAAAGAATTCAAACACAGATTTGGAGAAGGAGAGCAAAACCGATGAGAAAGAGAGAGACAGAGAGAAGAGACCAATACACAGAAGACACGTATGGGATGCTTAGTGGTTCTAAAACCCCTTAGTTTAGGGCCGGTTCTTTGGTTTTATCTCATTTTTCATTTATTTATTTTTTGGTTTTTTTTTTAGAACCCTTTCTAAAAGACTCCGATGGAGGTGTTCTAAGTACGTTTATAAAGAGACGTGCAGAGTTTTGGAGAAACCCATTTAATACATATCTTTTTTATTGGTTTAACAAAAAAACAAAAGTAAAAAGTTAAGAAAACAATATTTAATTGGTTGATAGACTTTAAACACTCCCTTAGCTCTGTGGATGCTTTCAGAGCAACATTATCGGTCAAGTCTTTAAAAAAGTGTTCAAAAACAAAATATTACTTTAATTAGATCAATAAATTTTAATGTGAACTATATAATTAGATTAGTTGGATACATGTGCAAAAAAAAAAGTATTAAGATGAAGACACTTAGAAGAAAGATCCCGAAGAGCATTTCAAATGAGAACTTATTTTCATTCTCTCTTCGACTTTTTACATTTTTTATAATCTTAGATACTATTTAAAAACCAAAGTTGGAAGTGCTTTTAATCAACTGATAAACTAAGTGACTATTTTTTCATACAGAAGATGCTAATTTGCTAACGGCAAAATGCGCATACGACTGAAACTTGAATGATAAGAATAATTGTTATTTGTAGAAGCACTATAAAACATTCAGAATCTTCACTAGTCAAGTTTCTTATACTTAAAATTTTACAATTAACTTAACTATTGATTTAATTTTTTAATAGGTTGAACGATTAATAGGTTTGGAAACAAACTTTTGAAAATAGAAAAACATTAATTTAGTTGTTGTTTTGAGAATTTGAATACAACTTTTGTTAATGCACGAAACAAGAAGTTTGACATGCATTTTAAGTGAATAACAAATCACATTGGCCACAACTATATGTATATTATATGATTTTGAACTATATAAAACATCAATATAAATATTTTGAATAAAATGAGAGAAATAATTAAATTGTAAATATATGATTAAGTATACATATATTCGGTTATCTTCGTATATCCGTTCGAGGTTTGGATATTAGACGTTCGAATTCGGATATCCAATATGTCCTAACTTAATATCTGTTCGGGTATTTTACTACTTCGCTTCGGATTTTTCCGGGTCGGATTCGGATTCAGATTCAGGTAAAATGCCCAAGTGTAAACAAAAAACGGTTTAATTTTAAAGTAACCAAGACCATTAAAGATTCATATAAAGCAGGCCACCATAAGGCCCAAATAACTAATATACACGGTGACTACTCCGCGCCAACTAAACGACAGTCATCACTATCCATCCATCACTACTTCTCTTCAATTTGTTTCCCTAAACCCTTCAGAAATTAGGGTTCCTCGTTGGTTATGAAAAGATGAATTTGATTTCCAAATCCTTGACGAGAATCGAATGCTCTCCGCTTTTCCATCCCCAAATCTCATCCGGAAATCGAATCACCCCTCAGCGAATCCGTTTCCACACCGCCGCCGCCGCTGTCTCCGGGAGTGGCGGAAAGAAACAAAGAGCCAAGGCGCCTCCGGAGATTGTGACGGCGAAGAAGGAGAAGGAATCGGGTCGGCCAAATGAGATAGCCTACGAGAAGGAAGCAGCGAATTGGGTGAACCTGATTGGGTTTGTGGATCAGCCAGTTCAATTCGAGGCTTCTTCCGACGGAAAGTTCTGGGCAGGCACTGTTATCTCCCAGAGGTCTGCTTCAGATTCCTCTGCTTTCTGGTACTACTTCCTCCTCTTCCTCTATAGGAAACGCGTTGCTTGGTGTGATTATGATGTAAAGGTTGTGGCTTTGCTTGTCAGGATTCCGATAATTTTCGAAGGTGATCTAGCGAAAACAGCAGATCGATATATAAGTAAAGATGATCTTATTCATGTTTCTGGCAAGCTTTTTATTGATTCCCCTCCTCCAAATATGACTTATGCTCAATCCAATGTCCAGGTTAGCATTTTTCTCCTTCAGTTTTGTTTGCTTGTTTTTTAGTTTTCTACAGAATCTTTGTAACCTTGAGGTGGGTTTTGCTCACAACAGGTATTGGTACAGAATCTTAGCTTTGTGCAGCCTGCTTCTCCGCCTTTGGTTATATCATCATCATCTAAAAAGGAAGAAAATGGCGTTAGGAAGCGGCCTGCTTCACCGCCTGTGGTTGTAGCAGCGTCTGAAAGTGGCATTAAGAAACAGCCTGGTATATCTCTTATCAACTCTTATTTAGTGTCATGGTGCAAAACCCATTTTTTTCTTATATCCATAAGGTCTGAGTGAGGCTCTTAGGAAGAATGTTTTTTTTTGTAATATCTGGCTAACCATTGTTTTCAACTCTTTGGCTAATGGTTTGATCAATTTTTTTTTTGAGTCTCTAGCTAGAGCTAAGAAGAATATAGTTATGGATGAAGCTTCTGATTCTTGGAATCACCTCATTGAAAATCCTAAAGACTGGTGGGATCATCGTGAAAATAAAGCCAATGGATTGGTAAATAGCCCATGTGCTTGACAACCTTCATCTTATCTTATTTCCGTTGTTTTGACTTCTCGGTTTTTCCTTGCATAGGTAAAACCAAGGCATCCTGATTTCAAAAGCAAGGACAGTAGTCTCTCACTGTGGCTTAATAAGGCTCCTTCTTGGGTTTTGCCGAAACTAGAAGGACTTGAGTTTGATGTTCTTGTCCCTAAAGGTAGAGGAGTGAAACAACTCAAAGGTAAAGTTCCCATTGTTTTCCATGTTTAAGATGTGTGCATTTATGTGGCATTTGTTCTTTATGTTTCTCTGAACCGAAGTCTGTCCTGAGATGTTGTAGGAGAAGAATCATGGAAAGAATTGGTTGAGAATCCTGATAAATGGTGGGACAATAGAATTGACAAGGTAGTACCATATTGTTTGCTCAATTTTGTCTTATCAATCTTTTGAATATCGACTATTTGATCACAAGATCGTTGTTGTTTGTGTAGAGAAACGCAAAAGCTCCTGATTTCAAACACAAGGAGACAGGTGAAGCACTTTGGCTAAATGAGTCTCCTACTTGGGTGTTATCAAAACTGCCACCAGTCAAGAAGAGACAAGAAATCACCGTCTCGTAGCCTTATTAGAATCGTTATCGCCTTGTAAAGAGCTCCAAGTGTTTACAGAATTAATCATTTTTCAATCTCTAAGTTAACGCATCAGAGTTGCTATGAATCTTTGGTCACTATACTTGATACAAAATAGCTCAACGGAAATGATTAATAATCTCAAGTAAAATAGGCAGGCTGAATTTTAAAAGAATGATTTGCAAAAATGTTTCAAGTTAACTGATGCAACCAAACAATGTAGAAAGCTGACTAACAAAACTATGTACTCTACAACTTAATAAAAAAGTGCTGCTCTGATTATTCCCTCCTGATCCAGCTCATTCCACAGCAGCAAGCATCATGTCTCTGTCTAGTATCTTCTCCCCTGTGGAAACTGAAAATATTGACTATATCAGCAACAAATATGTGTGGAAAATGGAATGTACTTAAATGCAAGATTATTTACGGTCAAGAACTTACTTGGTCAGAACCCTGTTGGCCTACTGGATTATTGTTGTTCCAGTCTCCAGCAGCATTTCTCTGATCAGCCTGTGGAATTGTTTGATTCACCTCTTGTCCAGGTCCAGCATATCCCTGACCATATCCAAGATTGGGATTTCTAGCTCCAGGTGCAGGACCATAGTTCCCATTCATAGGCCCTCCTTGGTTGTAACCTCCTTGTGGTCCTTGGCTATAGCTACTAGGTCCGCCTTGACCGTAACCACCTGGTGGTCCTTGGAATGGAGGCACCGAAGATCCCTGGCCTTGATTGTAACCTGCCTGATATGGAGGTGGTGGAGATCGCGGCGGTCCTTGGTTGTAACCTCCCTGAAATGGTGGAGGAGGAGCTTGATTTCCTTTTCCTGGAGGACCATAGCTCTGCTGAGGACCACCATAGCCTCCTCCACCACCTTGCATTGGCGGTTGCTGACCATAATTTGGGTTTCTTTGGAAATTTTGAGGACCGCCTTGACGGTCAGATCTCTGATTGAACTTATCACGGGTTCTTCTGTTAGCCTGAATTGGTGGCGGCCTGTGTGTGATAACTCCATTCTCATATTTATCTCCTGAAGAAAAACAAGAAAATATTAAAAAGAAATTGTAGAGTTGCAAGAATCAGCATGGGAAGGTTCTGCAAAACCCCCTGCTCACCTCCATATGCTTTGTTCACGGGATCAATGTATGAATCTGGCAACACAAACACAACTCCGGGTAGATCTGTTAACAAGCCAAAACAAGTGAGAAATCTAGTGAAAATAGCTTCTTCGAAAGGAAAAGAAAAAACAAGGCTATCAGAAGTACACACCCTTGAACTTTTCGGACTCTTGTTCAGTCATGATAGCTTGAAACCCTTGGTATGTTGTTGTGCTACAGGCATACATCTTCGTCTTGGCCTCTTCCAAGCTGACTCAACCACAAACACCCAAAGAAAGACAAAAAAAAAAAAAGAAAAAAAAGTAAATGTAAGCTAATGTCTTGTTTAGCTTCAAACGAAAAGCATCAGTAAAAACATCCCCACAAGAGACAAACCCCATCTAACGCATTTCATATCCTAAATGAGTAAAGGAACAGAGACCATAAACGCAGACACATACAAACTGATCCGTAGTAACAAAATCGACAAAAGCTTATCTCTTGTCTTAGTTACGAACTAAAGCATAAAAGGAACAGTGACCACGAAAGTAGAAACAAATACAAACTGATCGTGTAATAAAAGAAGATGAAATTTCAAAAGACCTAGACTTTTGTAATAACGAACCTGATACCAAGCCCAGCGGCGCAGGTTTGCTCGTAGGCAGAGACCATTTCCTCAGGAGATAAAGGATTATCTTTTGGGAAATCCATGGTGATGAGCCAGTGATTGAAATCGCATCCTTCGAATAGAACAGTGTCTTCCGTGATCTCATCGCCTTCTTTGTAGAGCTTGTACTGCCTCGTCGAAAACAGCCTCACCGGAGCTCGACTCACTGAGGTTAAACGCCGTAAAACGGATCTCTGTACCAGTGTTGACACAAATGGGAAATCGGCTGTTGGAGCAGAGGAAGCTGGGGAGATAGAGACTGATCGGTTAAGAGATGAAGTTGCTGTGAGTAACGATCGCCGGAGACGGTGAGAAATCATAGCCATAACTGCCGGAGAAGAAGAGAGAAATGTTGAAAGAGTAGTGACGTAACTAGGGCTTTGTGGGGTTTTAAAATACACCCCTTTTGTTTTAATTGAAAATCATTCAAAAACATTATTGGGCCAAAAACTTAGGTGTTAATGGGCTTTAAAGCGCGAATCAAAAGAGCCTATAAACGCTGTCGTTTTGAAAATCCTTAAACGACGATATCTTTACGACTGATTCTTCTCTCCGGCGGCCGTGGAACAATGTGGTCGGCGACGCTCGCTTTCCCTTCCTTAGTGGCTTCTTCAACTTCTCTGTCATGTTACAGAAACCGTAGACTTCCGAAGATCCAAGCTTCGCTGTCTAATTACCCTCTAGCGAGCAAAATCATGGTCAGAAGTAAGTTTAGGCCTTTCACTGTTCTTTGGACTGTCCTTTACTTCAGATTCTAATTCGATTCTCGTTGGAGATTAGCTGCGTATTGAGTTAGGATTGTAGCTGTGACACATGTGATAGTGTCCTGACGTTTTATATATCAGTTCATGTCCTGAAGCATAACAATCATAGTGAAATTGAAGTTAGGTTTTTAATTTCAATCTGGTGATTTCTCTATGTTAATGGTGTTTCCTCGCTTTTAAAATCTGCAGATTTGCCGTTTTCAACAAGTGAAGATTTTCTACAAAAGGAGTTTTCAGCTTTTGGAGAGATAGCTGAAGGTATGTTAGCTTGGCTGTGTCTGAAGTTACTCTCTGTTTCATGTTGTCTCCAAATCCAACTTTGGATAAGGTTAATTGATGTAACTTTACTCTTTTTTTCAAACACAGTGAAGCTTGTCAAAGATGAGTCAATGAAGAGATCAAAAGGTTATGCCTTTGTACAATTCACGTCTCAAGATGATGCATTTCTCGCCCTAGAGACGATGGACCGTAGGGTAAAAGCTTCTTTACCCCCACACAGATTTAAATGGGTTTAAACAAGTTTATATTTTTATGTATCCAAATCAACCAGAATGGTTTCCATCATGTTTGCAGATGTACAATGGTAGGATGATTTACATAGACATTGCCAAACCAGGGAAGCTTGATTTCCAACAACAGCCTAGGACTTCTGGTCCCCCTGAGAAGCTGCAAGTGCCAGAAGAACCGGCCAATAATGAAGTCGCTGATTGCTGGTATTAGTTGTCAAACCGGCCCACATTATACATATACTCCCTCCCTTCCCTTCCGTTAAGATAGATGTTTTAGAAAATAATGCTTTAAATTTTTAATAGGACAAATGATCAATATGAACACATGTTGTTTTTCTACTGATAAACAATCACTGACACAGTTCCAGTTACAGCTCTATCAGTTTCTACAACTACCACATTGTTGGAAACATTAGTCACTGCACTCGCAGGAATCTGTCCAGACTGCGCGAAAAACGAATGTTGGTAATGGTCTACCCGGTTAGGGAATACCAAAACAGACGAAAAATCAGCGACCCATCTCGTCCCGTTACCAGAAACTTTAGACCTCCCGGTCGTTGATTTCATCACCATCCCTTCAACGTTGTTCTGATCAATAACAACTTGATCAACCTCATGAAACTCTCCTTCTAGCTTAACCATCGGGAAGTTGTGTTTAGGATCACCACTAAACATGTTATTAACAATATTCACACCGTTAATCCTCCCATGCACCGATCTCAACACGATGCTCGCATCTCCCAAGAAGAGAGCGTTTGTGACATGAACGTGAACAGGGTCTTCAATGACTATACCTGTGTAATCAAGGTAACAATTGTCTATCCTCGTCAAATGAGACTTCACTAGAATGCCTATTCCACCAAACCATGTAGCCTTATTGTAGCAATGCACGCCTGTGACCATATTGGCCTGGCCATTCAACAAGATACCGATCCCTGCCGAGAAAATGACTACATCCGTTATGGCGTTATCGGTGCTCGAGATATCGATCCCTGTCCCGGAGAATTGTCTTTCTTGTTTGTCTCCTCCCACGGTTGAATGTTGTCCTAAGAAGGTGTTTGAGATGTATGTCTCGTGCCCTCCCTGGACTTTGATCCCTTGTGTTGTGAAATGGAGGAAGTAGCAATCAGTTATGCGGATACGTGCTGAATTGATTACCAAAATACCCCCTCCTCGGAAGCTTGAGTCGAATAGAACGTCTTTGAAGGTCACATCCTCAAAGAAGATACCAGAGTTCTGGTCTTTCTGGTCGGAGAACGTATCTTCCAGCGACATTTTCATTGATGTCACGAGTTCGACCAAATGCCGATCACCAGGAAACACTTCTGATGCCCGGAATGTCCCTCCTTTTACCTGAATTACACCCAAGAAAATGAGTTAAGATTCAATCTTAATTTACAACTTTCTCTAACAAAGTCCAATTTGTTGAATTATAGGTAAATAATTACAAAATATTCAAAAAGAAAATTTTCCAAAGTTATTCTAATTTTTGTATAAAGTTTCTTTGATAAAAAGTCTAATTTGTTGAAATATAAGTACATATTCAAAGTTTTTTTTTTCTTGCAAGTTTCATAAGCAAAGACTCTTAAAGGGACTAACCAGGAGATTTCCACCACCGGAGGAAGGGAATCTGAGAGGTTTACCGATCTTGTAACTGCCACCTTGGAGATCAATAACAACACCTCCAAGATCAGCAACACGTGGCAGCATGTTAAGCTCAGTTTGTAACCGAAAAGCATCGGTTAAAGCTTCAAGTATTGCGTCGCTACTGTCTTGTCCACCTGACGGGTCAGCTCCGTAGCTAATTGGGTATATCACTCTGCCCACCTGCACCAAAACCAAACTCACACGCTCACAAAATACATTCACACGTGCGTGTATATACTTACTGAAATGTGGGAAATGCTTTACCATTTTGGGAAATGGAGAAGAAGGAGAAGACAATGGTGGGAGAGAGGGAGTGACTGCGAGTCTTTCTTGGATCTTCTCTTGGATTTCAAGAAGCTTTGTCATGTCTCTTCTTAAGGAAGATATCTCATTAAATTTAGTTGAAATAGTGATGAGAAAGCAAACAAAGTAATAGAGTCTCATCTTGTTCTTCTTGATTTTTTGCCTTCTTGAGAGAACGAGAGAAACGATGAAAGAGAGTTAACTATGAGGAGTGGTTATAAAGAAGATGCAGGTTGATAGTGTTTAAAGGTCATTATTTGTGTTGGAAATATTTTATTTTGCTATTCCAATGAACCGACTCGAATTCCAATATATTTAACAGAATGATTTTTAGTGGGTATTTTTGCTTTATTCACACGAAAAATGCAAAGACTAGAAAAAGATCAAGCATGCATGTTGGTAGAAAGCTGAAGTTCATAAAGTTACATAGAACTCTCTGATGACAAAATAATTTTGTGATTTTTTAATCATAAATTATTCTTTCGTAGTTTATGTTATATCAGTCTAAATAATAATTAAATATATGTCGTTTTACGGTTTCAACGTTTAAATCAACCAATTTTTAATTTATTTGTTTGATTCTGCAATTTTACTATGCATATTTCATGTTATACGAATTTCTGAAGCATTATTGATTTTATGAGAAAAGAAATCTTTCGTATTAGACTTTGCTTACACCCCATGTTATACTTTAATCGGCATAAAGTTTGCTTTGTTCCAAATTATTTATCAATTATAAGAGAATAATACTTTTGATTTTCACCGACTTTCTTTGTTAATAAAGTTTTAGCTTTCTTTATGCAAAAAAAAGAAGAAATTTGCAGAATGATTACTGAAAAATTAAAATGGAGAATTAATGTTGAGAATATAAAATAATTTACTTTAAGGAGAACACCTAAATAAGTAGATGCAGAACCTTGAAGTCTCCTTCATAGATCTTTCTTCTTTTGTTGCCGACTTTGTAGACAACTATTTACATTAGGTTACTATTATTTGATTCTAAATTTCTAATGTAAGGAAAAATAGAGCAGATACTTGTTGGCCAGAACATAATTTCAGAAGTAATAATACTATCAAATTTATTATTCATTGCATTGAATTTCATCTCAGAGAAACTAGTAAATATTTTGACAAAGTAAAATAAACTAATAAATGTATTGAGGAAGTAAAGGAAACTTTTCTCAAAAAAAAGAAAGTAAAGGAAACTAGTAAATGTCTGCCAACAACTCTTCAACTGTAATAACAATCAAACTCATTGATCCACCGGTACATACACTTTTGCAGTAACAGGTGCGTTTGTCTCAACGACCACTCGGTTATCCGAAACGTTTCTCACCTGCTCACCGCGTGAACAAGAAACCCACCACCTTCACGCTCTACGAGCGTGCACTGCACCTGGCTGATTAAATTCGGAAAGAGCAAAACCGGGTTGAAATCGACGGTCCAAGACGTTCCGTTTCCATCAACCGATCCTTTAGCTACCGTCGATCTGATTGCCATTCCATTCACACTGTTCCGGTCAATGACCACTTGGTCAACATTCTCAAACGCCTTACTCGTCTGATCCAATTGAACAATCTGGACTCCATTACCCGGCCCGGAAAACATATTGCCAACAATATCAAAATAAATACATCGCCCAAGAAAAACGTTCCCGAAACTTGTAGCTGAACCGGGTTTTCCGCGACAATACCGGTATAATCCAAGTATGAATCCACAATTCGGTTCTGAGTTAAACCAGGTAGTTTCAAATAAATCCCGGTCCCGCCAAAACCGGTTGCTTTGTTATAACAATGCACACCAGAAAAGAAGGTTCGCCTGTCCTGATATCATTACCCCGATAGCCGCGGAGAGAATATAACGGTGTCCGTGGTGGCGTTATCGTTACCAATCAGATTCACTGCGGTGCCGGAGTATTTTCTCTTTCCTCTGTCTCCACCGGCGGTTATGTGTTAACCGAGAAACGAGTTTCTAGTCTCGTGTCCTTTTTGGACGAGAATGCCGTTAGTGTGTCCGAATCGTGTGATGTAACAGTTGTCAATGCTTGTCCGGAGAGAATTGATGACGACGATTGCTCCGCCGTGATAGTTGCAATCGATGAGAAGATCTCTGAGAGTTATAAATTCGAAGATGTACTGTAACTACTCTGTAAGTCTGTAACTTTGACGACTCGTCGTTGAGTTCGATTATATACTTATCGACTAAAATCATTTGATGCCCTTAATGTTCTTCCGCTGATCTGACTGACGTGTTACAAGTCAATAAAAAGAAACCATTAATATCAAATATATAAAAATGTATATGCAAAGAAACAGCCATATTAGAACATGTAGAAAGAAAATATGGAATTATAGGATTTTTCAAGTTAAGATTTTTGAACAAACTATTTTCATAATTTTGAAATGATAATATAAAAAATGATGATATAAAATATGGTTTACACTAAGTTTCACAATTTTAAACTTCTTTTGAATTCAAATATTTTCATTATTTCAAACATTATGATGACATTTCATGCTTTGATGGATACTTTGAATACTTTATATATAGAGTATAATGTTTGAAATTATGAAAGAAACATGCATAGAAAGAAAGAAATCATTCTGTTCTCTTGAAATAAAAAATAATGATCATTTATTTCGTTTTCGTTTGGATTGGTTCACCAAACCTACGAGCATGCATCTTTAATCAAGTTTACGTTTCCACGAAGGTTCTGTTGAGAATGTCATGTTTTAAACTTTTATTTAACAGATGGAAGCAGTGTCATATCACGTCACATAGACGGGCCATAGAGACATATTTAAATGAAGATATACCCGCACCTAACTCTACTTGTAAACTTGCCTTTGACACATTTAATATAGTTTGACAAAAAGAGATACTTACTACGAGATTACCCGCACCGGCTGAGGGAAACCGGAGGGGACGTCTGATTAAGTAGCTTCCACCTTCAAGATCGATTCTTGCTCCTCCAATAACATTTATACCTTCCATCAATACTCCATGATTTGGACCATCAAACGCATCTTCCATAGCTTTTAATATAATATAGCATTCGCGCTATCAAATTTCCCTATGGGATCGGCACCATATGATGCACTCGATACACTCGTGGACCGAGTACTGCCTACACCAAGCATGCATCACATATATATATCAGAGCATCTTTATCCACCGTGTTTAGCAGGGGTTCTTATGGAATTAAAATAAAAGAAAATTAGCTTATATGTAAAGGCACGTCTCTTTTTGGAGACTACAAGAGACGGATCTTCAATTTCTCCCAATTCTCAGAGAGAGAGAGAGATGGCGCCGCCGGGCAACAGAGCGGAGAAACAAATCATCAGACCCGAGACCGGTCCCAAGCCCGCTCCGGGTCAAACCGTCACCTAGAGAAAAAAATTCTGTTCAGCTGATGTGGTAGTGGCTGGATGTTTCGCTATTTGTGTTCGATTACTTTCTGGAGAAATCTGTTTAATTAGGGTTTATGATCTGAGATCAGAGTGAGTATGTGTGTGAGAACTTGTTGATGAACTGGTGGTGATCTAATAATAAATCGACCTCTTGTAGTAGTAAGCTTAATTATCTAATAATAATAAAACAAGTTTCTTGTATGAGATTGAAACTCTCTATATATGCCCTTTGTTTCGAAATCGTAATTTGTAATGCTTTGTGTTTTGTTTCAGGGAAAGGTGGTGATATATCCCAGCAATTCTGGAGGTAAAAAGATCATCTCACACACATTGTTGCTTTATGGTTTTGTCTTTTCTTGTTAACTTTGTTATTTCATGAAGCCTAAATGTGTTTTGGACTTTGGTATATGAATAGCACAAAGGACGCTGGGCAAAAGCCTTTCTCCTTCCAAATCGGTAAAGGTGCTGTCATCAAAGTTAATATTTTCCTCTGTTTTATGGTTTGATCATATTGTTGTGGTTCTGTTATTCTTTCCATAACAAGAGCTAATATGAATTTAAAATTGTTGAAATCTTTTGCTTACAGGATGGGATGAAGGCGTTATCGGAATGCAAATTGGAGAGGTTGCTCGCTTACGGGTATGTAGAATGCTCTTCTCATCATGCAAACATATTTGATTGCTTCATGAATTCTATTAGCTTTGCGTCTGTTTTGAAAGCATGTTGTCTCTACGGTTCGTGTAATGAAAGCTCTCTCCTTTATCACTTGAAGCTCTCTCATTTGTTTTTTTTTTAAGAACCCTTAAATAAGAAACTTGCAATGAAAGACATAAAAGTTGAAAGTTCTTAACTACATCTCTTAACCAAATTTACTACTTAAATAGTATTAAAAATTAATCAAGAGACCTTTAAGGGGTTTCTAGGATAATGATGCTCTCATGTCATCTAATCAAACAAATAACCTAAGACAACAACTTTTGAACAAAAGTCAATCATACATAAACGCCGTACGATCCTCATGATAGATAAGGTTATATTTACCTGAAGAGGTGTAGGAGGAGGACTGGAGGATATACAAAAGCCGACAGATTTAGACGAACAAGTGATGCCTTAACAGCTTGCATTTCCGCATTTCCGACAGATTTAATATGATTCTGTTTGAAGTCATTTGGTTTTGATAATCCTTATCAATAATCTTCCCTAAGCCAACTAATTAATTTTCTCTTATTTATTTCACTAAATGAAATTAATTTCGAGGCTTATATCATTCTGACTACCTTAATTTACTTCATTTCCTATAAATTGGTTTTCTTCAGCCACACTTAAAAGCCCTAACTAAAGTCCCTCTTAAAGTTTACAGATGGTTTGACTTTTAAAGCTACCCCATCATGCCATACTACTAGGTGAAGCTGCCTCTTCTTTTCTCCTAACGAATTTACACAGGAACATGATTAAACTAGTATTTGGGGACCAAACCCGACTTTTCAGTTTTTAGCTGAGTCCGCTTCGGTTCAGCTTAGTGCTCTGGTGTAGGAAAATTACCAAATATAAGTTTCGAATGGGGCTGCTCTTCGGTTGAGCCCAATGTCTTCAAGTTCTTTTGGCCCATTTGAATTGAACAATATTATGTAGATCATTTATAAAACAAAGTAACTTAGTTGTATTATATTGCCACCAATTTATATATAATCGGCCAGAGATCCTTCTTCTTCAACTTTGTTTTTATTGGTTGTCAAAAAAAACTTTGTTTTTATTGGAAGTTCACAATTTTATTTGATTTTTTATTTTGTATATCCAATTTTGTTTCTATATTTACCAAAATAACTTTCTAAAAATAATTAATATATATATATATATATATAATATAATAAACAAACAGACTCTAAATAATGTACCCAAACATTTTTCTTTTACAAAGTGATTTATTATTGGTTAGCGATTTCTTTAACATTAGGCAGTATAATATACGAGAGAGTTACATTGAAAGACACAAATATGACTTTGTTTAACACTCAGAGATACAATAGCAAGTTGGCACACATTCTCTATGCAGCTGTCCTTTTTTGTACATAAATACCTTTGTTTTTGGTCTAAAGAGAAGTCTATTCCCTTTAAGGAAAAAATAATAAGGTTAATGAGCTGTAACTAGAATAACTAAGTTTGCTTTCAGTTGCAATTAATGTTAAAAGTGTGTAACAAAAAAGTAGATATATGGGAGCACGTGAATTGTTTTTGGTCGTAGGATCCAACGGAAAATATCTAACATTTTGGACCACACAATTAGAAAAGCTCTTTTTGATCAAAGAGTTATTTTTTTCATTTTTTAGTTTCTTCTACGGGACTGAACCAGTGTCTCTTTCCTCCACTTCCATTATCATTATCCCCCTTTCAATCACCACCTCCATCATCATCTTCATATCTGCCATCGCCACCTCCTCAGGACCTCAGCTATCTCCTCCACCTCCTTTACCACCTTCGTTTTAATTGCCACCTCCGTTTTAATCACTACTTCCACTATCTCCTCCATCTCTCTTACCACTTTCATATCCACCACCGAGAGCTCCATCTGCAACTCTTCCGGCCACATCAACAACAGCCACACACAACCATGAGATCCCCGGCCCACAACTCTTTCGACCACATCAACAACAGCCACACACAACCATGAGATCCCCGTCCACAATTCTTCTGACCACATCAACAACATCCACACACACATTGACCAAGTGAGCTACCATCACCTCCATTAATCACCACCTCCAGTATCTCCTCTCCCTCTATTACCACTTTCGTATCCACCACCGAAAGCCCCATCCGCAACTCTTCTGATCACATCAACACAACCACTGACGGCGAGATCCTCATCCACAACTCTTCCGACCACATCAACAATATCCCCACACACATTGACTAAGAAAGCCACTGATCCTCATCCACAACTCTTCCGACCACATCAATAATATCCACACACACATTGACCAAGAGAGCCACCGTCACCTTCATAACTATACCATGTCTCCACCGCGTCCACCACTGCCTCCTCCACAACCACCACCGCCTCCACTATGGTATCCACTTCCATCTCACCACGGTGTCCACCAGCGCTTCCATGGGACTAAGCGCCGCCGTTCATAGGTACCACCGCCTTGTTCATAGCCACCATCGCTTCCATGGACGGTAGAGAAGACCGATAGATGTATGCTCGAGAATAGAGATGGAGAATATGTTGGCAGGGAGAAAGGGGGTTATGGAGAATTTTGGATCGAGAATATTACGATTCGTTTCCAGAATTTGATTTATAGATCAAGAAAATGTCGAGAGATAAAGGAGTTAGAATTACTTTTCTTAATTTGAGAATCTGAAGAGATAAGATTATTTATTTTAAAAAATAAAAATAAAAAGAGTTTATTCTTTCCTATAGAAAAACTAACGATGGAAAGAATAAATAAACAGAATCCACAATCCATCATGTTTCTCCTCAACTCATCGTCTCCACTATCTCTACGGCTTCACTTCCGAGACACTCTCATCGCATCACGAAATATCAGAGTTGCTGGAATCACCGCGAAAGTCAGAGAATTTGCAGATCCAAGGTACAAGACCTTCTTGATCCTCTGCGGTTTCATTGATGAGGTTAGGGATTTGGCTCCATCGACGATAGAGAGAGAGAGAGAGAGGTTCCATTGGTGGGGTTAGGGATTTTATCGACAAGAATATTATGGATTTCGTCGATGAGAAGATTGTTGTTTGTGAGATTTTATTTCTAAAAGAAATCTACTTATTAATTATCGAAAAAATAACGAGAAAGAAGGTAACGAGAGAGATAATGATTTTGAAGGTATTAAAGTCTTTAGACACACATAATGTATGTGGCAAGTGCAATTGTCTCCAAATGTAATTAGAAACTCATAAAGTATCTGTGGGTGTAAAAATTTCATAATATACACCCAAAATATACACTAGTGGACAACTGGATACAACAACAAATACCTATTGGCTGAATGACTGTCTCTCACAGTAGTTTCATTAACTGATAAGTCAGAATTGTTCCAAAAAAGAAACTGATAAGTCAGAATAATTAGCTTTCAGAGTAATTTGAAAAATTACATTAGGGATAGAGAGTAACAAAAATACAAATTTTTCATGTTTGCTTATAGCATCTTAAGACTCAAAGCGGCTCTAAATATGGCTCTAGTTGGACGTGGTCACATTTATTTATCTACATTTCAATCGCTTCCGCATTATAAAAGTTAGTAATACTAGTCGATCAATCCTACACGCTTCAGTAAGTGATGACTAGTGAGTAAGCTAACACTCAACCCTAGGCTCTGTTAAATGATACATATTCCAAAATAGTTTTATATTAATAAATTAATTAAATTTGCATTTGTTGTAAGCAAAATTCCAGTATCCTGAAAATGGATTGTCGTATCAACAACAAACATTGGACAATTATATGGCTTTTTAGTTTATTACTTTAATAAATGTTAATGTGCATGACTAGATATGCAATAATTGAAGTTGGACAATTTCTATGCTATTGTTTTGTAAAAGATGGACAATTAACAAACGCATCGGCTCAGATTTAATCAAATTAACAAAATGGGCTATGTGGCGTAAGCTGATAATAATATAACAAAAAGAAAAATTAATTCAAGATCATAAATTTACTTTGGTTGGACTAACATTTTGAGCTCGATGAACTTAAAATCCTATGAAGATGTTATTCCTATTCGATTTATAATCCACTTTTAATGCTAACATCAGCATATAATCATATATACATAGACAGAACTAATTCTGTAAGTAAAGTTCCTCGTAGTCATACCGTATAATTAAGAAAACTATAGTGGTTCTGACATAAAATTTAAATATGATGTTACAACGAACAGTATGATTTATGTCTCATGAGTCATGAATCATGAAATTTGTTATAATATATTAAGTATAATAATCAGGGAATAGTTATAAACCCAAAGCAATATGTGCCCAACCTAATTTCCTGCCTGAACTTTATCCACCATGACAAAGACTACGTACGCCACATGAGCTATTTATATGAGTAAGAGTGTAACACCAACTTAATATTAAACTTTTAATGAAAGCATCAACACGGTATAAACTGAGTGTCACGTGCGTTAATCACGTGAAAAGTAGGTCGGGTGCTAGAATCTTCGTCCTGTGGTGGTGGAGTGGATCCCATTTTTTGTTCTATGGGTAATAGGAAAAATGAATCACGACTCACGACTCACGACTCACGACTCACGACTCACGACTCACGACTCACGACTCACGACTCACGAATCACTGAACATTTCAATAAACAAATTACTAGTTAAAGACATATTATTATTATTTTTTGAAAAACGTTAAAGACACTTTGCACCAAAAAGTTAAAGACATATTATTATTATTTTTTGAAAAACGTTAAAGACACTTTGCACCAAAAAGTTAAAGACATATAATAAAATATCCAATTGTATATAAAAGAAATAAATCAATAACGGAAGAGACGTAAAATACCAAAAAAATATATTTGATACGTTAACGCTACCATCATGATTTTCTGGATATCACTACTTGTGTTTAGTTTATATCATCATAATGTTAATGCACTATAAAATTGCTGAAGTGAGACAGGTTTGCTGGTAAATAGATATAGGCAAATAATAAATGGTATAGTTCTTTTATTCTTTAAATATTTCTAGACGTTACATTTATATTAAAAAAAAATTGTTAACAATTTCACTTTAGATTTTAGTTTAGGTATTCAGTAAGGGGTATTTTACAGTTTTACACAACCACTTGATTTGTTTTATTTTTTAAGAAACAAATTGTTTAATAATACTGCATGGTTTTAACTTTTCATTGTGGTCGATTTAAAGCTTATCGCCTTTGTTGACAATGTTTTATTCAAGATTAGTGGACATAATAAACTTTATAGTAAACAAAAAACAAATATTAATGTTTTGTTCATTACAAGATCCACATGATTCCTTCACTACATGTGACCTTCTCCACAAGATTCCACTGACAATTGCCACGTCACGACTTAATATGGGCCACAACCTGACGTCCAAGTTGGACTACGGGCGCACCAGCCGCCTCCTCTCCATTGAAACCATTCTTATATATAATAACGACGATAGCATTGAGAGTCAGTGGTCTGGTTCCGTTCCGTGGCTGTCTTCTTTGTTTTTCATCGTTTTCTTCTCGTCGTTAAAGCTCTTCTCAAAGCGGCAGCCATGGCGGTTCTTCATCCTCCCTCCTCTAGATCTTATCATATCCTCTCTAATGCCTACCACACTAGCTTCCATCACCATCATCATCATAACCATCACCATCATCATCATAACCATCACCATCATCATCATAACCATCACCATCATCATCATAACCATCACCATCATCATCATAACCATCACCATCATCATCATAACCATCACCATCATCATCATAACCATCACCATCATCATCATAACCATCACCATCATCATCATAACCATCACCATCATCATCATAACCATCACCATCATCATCATAACCATCACCATCATCATCATAACCATCACCATCATCATCATAACCATCACCATCATCATCATAACCATCACCATCATCATCATAACCATCACCATCATCATCATAACCATCACCATCATCATCATAACCATCACCATCATCATCATAACCATCACCATCATCATCATAACCATCACCATCATCATCATAACCATCACCATCATCATCATAACCATCACCATCATCATCATAACCATCACCATCATCATCATCCTTCGCTTGTGATCTTCTGGTGCCTCGTGATTTCTCTGTTATCTCCTCTCGCTGTCTCCTCTTCATCCTCCTCCTCCTCTTCTTCCTCTGCCTCGTCCTCGTCGTCGTCTGCTTCCCAAATCTCCCTCGGTAAATCTCTATCTCTTTTGTCGCCTTTTGTGATTCTTGGTTTATGTCGATTCTTGATGCTGCTTAATTTGTTCATGTCGATGAGTCATGGCCATCTCTTTGTTATGTTTCTGATTTTTATCTGATTGTCGGAAAAGGAATCGGTGAAACGGAAGGGACGAAGCAAGATCTGCATCTGTCGATCCTTAGGGACGAATCTGTGGCAAGGTTACACGAGCTTGGACAGGTAAATAAGAATGTTCATGGCGATTCTATTGCTTATAGCTTTCATTTATTACATGTTTTCAAGATCATAAATTTACTTTGGTTGGACTAACATTTTGAGCTCGATGAACTTAAAATCCTATGAAGATGTTATTCCTATTCGATTTATAATCCACTTTTAATGCTAACATCAGCATATAATCATATATACATAGACAGAACTAATTCTGTAAGTAAAGTTCCTCGTAGTCATACCGTATAATTAAGAAAACTATAGTGGTTCTGACATAAAATTTAAATATGATGTTACAACGAACAGTATGATTTATGTCTCATGAGTCATGAATCATGAAATTTGTTATAATATATTAAGTATAATAATCAGGGAATAGTTATAAACCCAAAGCAATATGTGCCCAACCTAATTTCCTGCCTGAACTTTATCCACCATGACAAAGACTACGTACGCCACATGAGCTATTTATATGAGTAAGAGTGTAACACCAACTTAATATTAAACTTTTAATGAAAGCATCAACACGGTATAAACTGAGTGTCACGTGCGTTAATCACGTGAAAAGTAGGTCGGGTGCTAGAATCTTCGTCCTGTGGTGGTGGAGTGGATCCCATTTTTTTTGTTCTATGGGTAATAGGAAAAATGAATCACGACTCACGACTCACGAATCACTGAACATTTCAATAAACAAATTACTAGTTAAAGACATATTATTATTATTTTTTTGAAAAAACGTTAAAGACACTTTGCACCAAAAAAGTTAAAGACATATAATAAAATATCCAATTGTATATAAAAGAAATAAATCAATAACGGAAGAGACGTAAAATACCAAAAAAATATATTTGATACGTTAACGCTACCATCATGATTTTCTGGATATCACTACTTGTGTTTAGTTTATATCATCATAATGTTAATGCACTATAAAATTGCTGAAGTGAGACAGGTTTGCTGGTAAATAGATATAGGCAAATAATAAATGGTATAGTTCTTTTATTCTTTAAATATTTCTAGACGTTACATTTATATTAAAAAAAAATTGTTAACAATTTCACTTTAGATTTTAGTTTAGGTATTCAGTAAGGGGTATTTTACAGTTTTACACAACCACTTGATTTGTTTTATTTTTTAAGAAACAAATTGTTTAATAATACTGCATGGTTTTAACTTTTCATTGTGGTCGATTTAAAGCTTATCGCCTTTGTTGACAATGTTTTATTCAAGATTAGTGGACATAATAAACTTTATAGTAAACAAAAAACAAATATTAATGTTTTGTTCATTACAAGATCCACATGATTCCTTCACTACATGTGACCTTCTCCACAAGATTCCACTGACAATTGCCACGTCACGACTTAATATGGGCCACAACCTGACGTCCAAGTTGGACTACGGGCGCACCAGCCGCCTCCTCTCCATTGAAACCATTCTTATATATAATAACGACGATAGCATTGAGAGTCAGTGGTCTGGTTCCGTTCCGTGGCTGTCTTCTTTGTTTTTCATCGTTTTCTTCTCGTCGTTAAAGCTCTTCTCAAAGCGGCAGCCATGGCGGTTCTTCATCCTCCCTCCTCTAGATCTTATCATATCCTCTCTAATGCCTACCACACTAGCTTCCATCACCATCATCATCATAACCATCACCATCATCATCATCCTTCGCTTGTGATCTTCTGGTGCCTCGTGATTTCTCTGTTATCTCCTCTCGCTGTCTCCTCTTCATCCTCCTCCTCCTCTTCTTCCTCTGCCTCGTCCTCGTCGTCGTCTGCTTCCCAAATCTCCCTCGGTAAATCTCTATCTCTTTTGTCGCCTTTTGTGATTCTTGGTTTATGTCGATTCTTGATGCTGCTTAATTTGTTCATGTCGATGAGTCATGGCCATCTCTTTGTTATGTTTCTGATTTTTATCTGATTGTCGGAAAAGGAATCGGTGAAACGGAAGGGACGAAGCAAGATCTGCATCTGTCGATCCTTAGGGACGAATCTGTGGCAAGGTTACACGAGCTTGGACAGGTAAATAAGAATGTTCATGGCGATTCTATTGCTTATAGCTTTCATTTATTACATGTTTTCAAGATTGTTACTGGTTAATATGTATATTCTAATGTCAAATCTATAACGTTTACACCTTCTTATGACATATGTCTTCGAATGTTTGTCTTCTCCTTTGACCAACATGATTGATAAAGTAGATTGAGTGTGTCCTTGTCTCTCAGGGTTGTTCTTATTTTAATCAAATACTTACTTAAAAATTATTTTCTGACTAATGAAACATTTATTAAGTTTCTTATACGAAGGGATCCAGCTAGTGTTATCTTGAAAGTGAATGCTTCTCTGTTTTAGGTGGCGTCTAAATGCCTAAGAAGATTTCTTAAAACTCAGGAGATCATACTTAGTTTTATTGACCATCTGATAAATCTCTTCGAAGATCACACTGTTACATATATTAGTATTTTCTTGATATAATTTTTTAAAATGTGTAGGTGAGTGATGCAGCTACTCATTTAGAGAGGACTTTCATGAGTCCAGCATCCATAAGGGGAATAAAACTTCTTCGTGAATGGATGGAAGATGCCGGTTTATCAACGTTAGCTTTAGCTCCACTCTCTTTGGTTTATAGTCCTTACCTACAAAACTTTGCTTTGGTAAATTAAACAAAAAACAATTGGATTTTTTCAGATGGGTTGATAACATGGGGAATGTACATGGTCGAGTGGATCCAAAGAATGGAAGCACGCCGGCTCTTCTTATTGGTTCTCATATGGTAAATTCACAATCTTCATTTTCTTGTTACCTAATGTGTGATCTTGAGTAAGATGATAGTGCTGACAATTTGTTCCTGTTTGTTTAAACAGGACACTGTTATTGATGCTGGTAAATACGATGGCTCATTAGGCATAATCTCTGCGATCTCAGCATTGAAGGTTCTGAAAGTAAATGGGAAGTTGGGAGAACTAAAGCGACCTGTTGAGGTTAGTCCAGTTATATGGCGCCTAGTAGATCTTATAGTCATGAGAATAAACAAGAAACTTATGTTGTTTACACATTGATCAGGTGATTGCGTTTAGTGATGAGGAAGGTGTGAGATTCCAGTGTACTTTCCTAGGCAGTGCTGCTCTGGCTGGTATCATGCCAGTTTCTCGGTTGGAGATTACTGATAAAAGGTTTTTACTCAAGGACCTTAAGCTTCTCCTCTCTTTGTAGATATACAATACTCACTTTTTTCCATATTCATTCGCTCAGTGGTATTACTGTGCAAGATGCTTTAAAAGAGAACTCCATAGACATAACAGAGGAAAATCTTATGCAGCTCAAGTATGATCCTGCTTCTGTTTGGGGCTATGTAGAGGTATTACAAGTTCAATAGAGCCTTTTCAGTTAAATATAATGTTGATTATTGATTGGTTTATTCTCATGCAGGTTCACATTGAGCAAGGGCCTGTGCTTGAATATGTTGGTTATCCTCTAGGAGTAGTTAAAGGAATTGCAGGACAGACAAGACTCAAGGTAACGTATTCATAACTTAACTTCATGTTTTAAAATCTTTTGGGAAGAGGCTAACCAAGATGGACAGAACTCTACAGGTTACTGTAAAAGGCTCTCAGGGACATGCTGGAACTGTTCCAATGTCACTGCGTCAAGACCCTATGACTGGTGCTGCTGAACTCATTGTACTATTGGAGAGTGTTTGTAGAAACCCTAAAGAGTATTTAACTTGTGAAGGCCAATGCAACGAGGAGACGATAGAATCCCTTGCTAATTCACTTGTTTGTACTGTTGGAGAAATCTCTACATGGCCAAGTGCTAGCAATGTCATCCCAGGACAGGCAAGAGAAATAATCTGATCTCATATTTTAAAGATTTTGTTGTTCTTGTGAATGAACTCTAAATGGTTTCATGGAAATGAGTTCAGGTAACTTTCACTGTGGATTTACGTACGATAGATGATGTAGGACGCAATGCTATTCTCCATGACTTATCAACTAGGATGTACCAAATATGTGACAAAAGATCGCTTTTGTGCTCCATTGAACGAAAGGTAACTGAGTGTTGTATTTTAATTTGTTATACACTCTGATGTCTTCTTCTTATCAACTGATTTGTTCTCGGGTTTATCATCATTGCAGCACGACGCAGACGCAGTAATATCAGACCCTCATTTGAGTTTACAGCTGAAATCAGCAGCTCAGAGGGCCCTTAAGAAGATTACAGGAGAGATCCAAGACGAGGTACCTGTGCTAATGAGCGGGGCAGGACATGATGCTATGGCTATGTCTTACTTAACTAAGGTAATTGAGTTGAAACTCAAAAACTTCTTAGTGTAGGGCTCAACATTTGTAGTAGAGTTTAAGATGCTCGAGATCATTTCAATCATTGGTTTTAAAAGAGATCCAATGTTTTAGAATGTATCACTTGTTTTAAGGGATATGTTTTGGTTTTCCGACAGGTGGGAATGTTATTCGTCCGGTGTCGTGGAGGAATAAGTCATTCTCCAGCAGAACATGTACTGGATGATGATGTTGGTGCAGCCGGTTTGGCCATCTTGGAGTTTCTAGAATCTCAAATGTAATTTTCTTAAGGAAGGAAGATTTACGAGACACAGAGTGAAGTTTTGTGTCATAGAGACTCCATAATGTACAGTTGTCATTTGTTGTGTTATTTGTCTTTGTTTGGGACTATGCATTTGTATAGAGTTAAATCCGATTTACATTTAATGTATGAACATTGTTAGTTATGGAAAAATATAACAAAGATCTAGAATCAAGTTAGCATACTGTAGAAATGGTGATTCAGTAGCAAAAGACGTGAATTTTATTTTTCCGAATCAACTTGAGCTAATGCAAAACTATCTATTAACAGCAACAAAATTCTATTTTTTTACTGCAAAAGTTTTTGGGAATATTTCTCACTAAGAAGAGGAGAAGGATGGGGTTTCTATCTAATCTATATTGTTGTGCACATAACACAATCAGATGGGTTGCATCATCATAAATATTGTACACTTTAAATCACAATAAATTTTTCTTATCAACTGAGAAAATTTTGTACAAGTGTTGAATCATCATCAATTGCTAGTAATAAATAGTTTGATAATTTGTTTTTGATTAACCAATAAATAGTTTGATAATTGCGTGAATTATTTAGCATGAGCAATATATGCATTATGATACTAGTATCAAATGTATGTGAATGTATCTTTCAGTCTTAAGTAATTGATTTTGTAATTATATCGTCAATTAATCATGCAATTACTTCCATTAGATATGCTAGATTTTACCATTTTGCCTTAAGTTTTCAGTGACTGGAGACATATGATTTACACAAAATAAACTCTAAAATCAAATCTAGATGACCTAAAAAAGCCAAAACTCTAGATTATGATCAAATGAGTTTCCTATCATTTAACACTTGAAACATATAAAACTTTAATTAGGACGTATAATGTATGTGAATGGTAACAAGTATTAAAACATACGAAATTTCACTTCAAACAAAGAACTTGTATTTACATATGCACATATTCTAAATTTAATAATTCAAAATTTTACTTTAAAGAAATTAGTTGAAAGTATTTGTTAACATCATTATGGTAAACTGTTCCAAAATGATTATACTACATGATGTCAAAAAAGAAGAAGATTATACTAGATTGAGTTAGGACTTGACACGTAATTCCACAGTCTAATGTAATATTATAACAAAAATAAACATGTTCAAGGAAAAGGTCGAAAAATTGCTTTCATTGAGAGTTGAACTCAAGACCTCCCGCTTACTAAACGGGTGCTCTAACCAACTGAGCTATGAAAGCTTGTTTGCTATAATCTATTTCAAACTTTAAAGACACTTAATAATCAAAACTTGAAACAAAAGAGAACTTGTGCTATCTATTGATGTAAATTCCTAAAACGGGTCGATCCCTGAAGATATTGGTAACTGGGAGCTCTCAATGTACTTAACCTCGATAAGAACCAGTTTTCAGGTTCACTTCCTCAAGATCTGGGGATCGTTAATAAAGCTCGAAGCCCTTGATCTTTCTAACAATCAGCTGAACGGGGAAGTTCCTAGCGCGATAGAGGATATGAAGAGTTTGGGCTTATCTCAACCTCGAGGGCAAACTCAAAAAACAGTTGTTAAGATGGCCAGCTGATTACTCTATAGGAAACGCAGGTCTCTGTCGAAGCCCTCTTAGTCACTGCAACGGAGCTGGAGGAAACATCAAGCAACAAGGTCTTAGTGCCAGCTCAGTTGTTACAATATAGCAATCTCAGCGATTGTGTTGATGATCTTTTTAATCGATATCTTCTTTAAACAAAGGCATGATTTCTTCAAGAAAGTGACGGATGGAAGCACTGAGTACTCGTCGTCAAAGTTTGCTGGTTCTTACGGCTACATTGCCCCAAGCTAATAGATTGAAAACTTAAGACGCAGCTTATCAGGTATCTCAAATTATGTTCTTTTTTGCGTTTTGCATTTGTATAGAGTGGCAGTTCCATAAATACTTCTTGTTTCACCTGCACATCGCATACTAGCAAGTATTTCCTATGCAACTTTAGCCAAGTTATAAACTTGACTTATTTTTCTCCCAATCGAGCGAAAGAAGAATGCAAGTCTTGAACAATATAATCATAGAAATGTTTCTCATTCGAAATTATTAGCCAGATTCAGATTGTAGAACACAAATCTTAAGGTTCATTAAGCAAAAGATAACCAGCTCTAAGAAAAGCTTTTACAGGGAAGATCAAACAAAACAAACAAGCACTTGAGATGACTTCAGAGGACGACTTCAAAGATCACTCAATTAATTAATCCCGATCTTCATCTGCCTTACAACAAAACAAACACACAAAAAGTTTGAATATTCCAAGTAAAAAGGTCAAAATATCTAAGTATGCAAACCTATTCAATCCAGCAAAATAATGAATTTTTAACATATGTGTACCTTTTGTTAAGATAAGTTGGTGGAAACTTATCCATTGCTTAACATAAAAAAACTTCCACGAAGCTAACAAAAACCAGACATCTACGCAAGACAACACTGATTCCCTGCAAATTTGAGTCTGGTTTCTGTGTAGCCCATAATGGCAATAATATCGTATCTAACTCTAAATAAAACCCAACAAATAATCAAAAGTACCTATCTTTCCACTCTTACTTCTTAATAGGTTGCTCAAAGTATCTAACTTTCATAACAGAGCATGCCTAAAGTGACTAAACACCCAAAAAGATTCAACCTTTGAGCTAAACAAAGAACAATCAAACCATAAAAAAAAAAAAAACGAAAAGACAAAAAAAGACATTTAATTAAAAAACATTACCAAAGTAACGGCGCTCGTTGGCAGCTCTAGCCTTATCGAGCATCACCTCGAGATCTTCCTTGAGCTTCACATCCCATTTCACGAGCTGGTTCGCGAACACAGCACCGAGCCCCATGCCCACCACATGCTCCCACGGATCTTAACCATATTCCAACCAGAATCATAACCGACGGGAAAATCATACCGGAATCGAATTTGATCAACCGAGAACCAAAATTAGGGCTGGATTAGTAGACTTACGGCGCATGTAAGGGAGCTTGCGGAGAGCGTTGGAATACATCTGGGTGCCGAGTCCCAGCAGAGCTCCCACCATCGTCGCACTCAGTGCCATCGTTTCGATCTTCTTCTGAAACTCCTGTTGTTTGGTCGATTACTCTTTGACCCTCCTTAGCTGCAGTACGTTGGCCCCACATCGCTTGGTATGACGTGTAAGACATTGATTGGTTTGTCTTTTCTTATTTATTTATTTTTGATTGTGCGTATAAGTCGTATTCTAATGGGCTTAGTCCGCATAACAAAATAATCATTTGTCCTTATCTGTGCAGATTGGGGCCCAAGGAAGTGTGTAGAAAACTTAATTAAGTAAATTTTGTTTTTATGCTCAAAATCTATTTTCGTTAATCCAAATCATTCACTACATGGTCTTATCTTATTGAGGAGTGCTACTGAACACTATCGAATACAATTATAGAAATGATTCAAGAAACAAAAAAATCGCATTTATCATCTAATTAGTCATTCCATTTTTTTCTTATTGGGTTGAAACACGATCGTAAAATTATCTAATCTACTATATAACTAGTCAAGTGTTGTTGACTTCATCTTCTATAAAATGAGAAACTATTACTGGCTACAAACATGAGACCATGCCCCCCAAGTTCACGACAATCTCAAAAAGATAGATCTGCTTGCACGAACTACCTACTTTTCATATTATCAAAGTATTTGGAGGGTAGTTAATTACTTGCATCAGTGAAGACCATAAGCCACCTAGATCATAAGCTCAGCTTTCGCTTCCGTTTAAACTGAATATCGGTAAACAACATCAAGTGATGGGTCATTACAGGAGTGCGAACTAAAGAAAGTGATGAGGATTTTTAAGGAGCTAGAGACTTTTATTGGAGGGAGAGAATAGTAAAACAAGATTCAAGTCAGACGATTGCACGTCAGTATCGCTGCAGGCTTCCACCAGAGTTTCCTCTGGCTTTAACAGAATTATATAATGTGGATAGATCAAGACTCAAGAAGTGTTGAGAAAAACATGTTCTTGCACAAGAAAGATAAAACAGAAAACATAGTATACAAACAAAAAGGAGACAAATCTGAATAGTTCAACAAATATACGCAACTGTTAACTTTTCTTTCAACTCATGATCTTGTAATCTGTGTGATATCCCAACATGTCTTGTACACAGCTTCCACCATCTCTGGGTCTTCAGGATATACCCTCACTACATGTCTTCTGGTAAGGATCAGTGTCTGGCAACTTGGCAAGGCTGGTACCATTCGTATTTTTTACGATGATTTGGCTCAGCTCGGTACTTAATTCATATAACTGGCCTAAACTGTACCACCCTTCCGATCTCCACGTCGACCTAGGATATCCACAAGGACAGCAGTTAATTAATTAGGTTTCAGCACTAAATATAGCATTTTACTTAAATTCATTAAAAGAAAGAAGCCCAAAATATAACAACATACACAAAATGTTTTGTGTTTTATTAAAAGCCATCTGAACGATCAAATGGTAGACGGTGAAAACAAAGCAGAAAGCACATGATGTTATTAAAGAAAAAAGTCAGGTAAAAGATAAAACATTTGCCAAAGTCTTCAAAGACGGATCTGATCCACGAACATAGAAGTCATGTACTCCTTAATTTTTCCTTGGGGATCGGTGTAACCTTCATATCCATTGTAGCAGACGTGGATCATGCGTGCAAGATCAATGACTGCCTTAAGAACACAGTGTCGCACACCAGTTATTGTCAAGAATTCTTCATTTATTATCTTATCAGCCTCTCCAACCATTTTATTAAGCTCCCTAAAAGCTTCATTTTCGGAAACTCCATATTGCTTCATATAACAGCTGACAGCATTGGTGACGTATCCTCTACTAATGTCATCCTAATTAAAATAGTGTATGTGTAAGTCGGGATGATAGAAAGAACAAGAAAGTATACATACCCGATATGTGAAGAAATGGTCTACGCGTATGTACCTGGAAACCAGTTATATCATCCATAAGACGACCTTTGACACATAAAGATTGGACGATTTTGGGTCTGGACTTTAGCCATTCAAAAGCTTCTTTTGCAACCATCTTTCCCATAGACATGTATCGACTTGCCAAAGTCGCATACACTGCGATTTCCACCTCACCAACCTCCATGTACTCCTCAAAACTAGGCACGTGATAAACTAGGCCCCACTTTGCGAGATCAAAGTTGGCTTTCACATGTGTCTTGAACTGCATGCTCAATAATATAGATCTGCGTTACGTTACAACACTAAATGTAGTTTTCTAAAGTTATTTTGAACTAATGATATACCCATGACTTCTTTTCCTTGAAATATAATCCTGCGAGTTCAGTTGAAATTTATTCCAAAGCCATATGACAGTATATTGATATACTACTAATAATAAAAAGATGAGCCCTTTGTCTTGGGGAGATAGTGATGCAAGTTGGCAACCAAAGGCAATAACAAATGTTCTGGAAAAACAAATGTACGAGGAATATTTGGTGTGTGTGGTGTTTGTGGCTTAACTTACTGCTAGTTACAAATATGAATTTGTTTGTTTGTATTATTAATATATCATAATAAAAGATTTTCTCTCTAGCTCTCTTACTCTAGGTCTTTTCATTTTCTAGTAATTCATTTATGATTTATTTTGTTTTGCACAAAAAGGAAGAGAAAAACTAGGAAAACAACGATTAATAGCATGTGAAGATATTATGATCTCCGAAAGTATATTTGAGTATTCGAGAAACAAATGAGAGACAAAAATGAATAAATGAAACATGTGAATCTGTATTTCCTTAAGCTATTATGAAAAACGTGATTTCCCCCCCATAACAAGTTAAAAATATTCCTATCTTATCAATTTTTACATGGATGTAATTTATTAAATGAAAGACATATTTTATTTTAAATTTTAGAGTTAGACTTAAAAATTTTAAAACTATATATCCACATATATCTCCTACAAAATAATGGTTTATGTAACATTTAAATTAAGGATAAAACTGGAATCATGAAAATTGTTGATAATATATCTTTTTAAGAATAATATGTCACATCACAGTATTTTTCAAAATTGTTTTTCATTGACAAATTAGCACAATTATTAAGGAAAAAATAATTAGTCAGATTAGTTTAGTTTCTTAAGCGTATTACCCTTGATTGTTATATGCATGCTTATGTCTTAATCATACCAATAAAGAAGATAGTTTGATTACCACTTCCTTTGAGGCGCTCACGTTGTATGATCTTCCTTGTGGCCCAAGTTCTCTTTCAAACTCTTCGAAAGTATCTATCATAAAGTTCAACACGAATTTCAAATAATCAGGCTGTTTATCCATGGTATGCTCGTGAGCCCACCTGTACAACATCTTCAGCATCATCATCATCATCATTATCACTATAATAATCATTGTTTACTTAATTTTTTGATACCTTTCCGAGCTATTAGCGAGGCCTTCAGCTTCAGGAAGAGATGCATATCTGTCAAATGTGTCATCTAGAAGCACTAAAATGATGAAGTACTTAACCATTATAATCCTTGCACGTGATAGTTGTGGCTCAAAGCACATCGCTTGTACAAAGAAATGATTTTCGACGATTCTGTGTCTGAAGTAAGGTGGTAGCTTGGATTCAAACTCTAGATCATTGTACCATCTTGCATCCAAAGAAATTAATATGTGGTTAGAAACATAATACTTTCTTTAATGGATTGAATTCAAGCCATAGAAATACTACTAAATGAGGAGATATATTACATACTTCGAAACGATTTTGAGTTCTTGAAGGTATTGGAGCTGTACTAACTTGAAACTGATTTTAGCGAACTTGAGTAGCATCTCGTCATGATCTTTTTCTTGTTCAAAGAATGAGATATATTCCACTAGGAATAACATCTCCATATTCCAGTGCTGAGGTAGAGTAAGAGCATTTCGAATACGTACTGAGAGATGAGGCGGGCACGTTCCATCAGCAGCCAGTGAATCCAAGTGTCTCGATGTAAATATCAATGCTTCGTCCATTATATAATCCTTCGTCTTCCGCAAATAAGCAGCCTCATACAAGCTCAACATACCCTTGGCATCTCCGACAAGAGATTCTTTGAAATTTCCGCTGTCCTTTGTGAATCTCCTGAATACATCTATTAATCAAAATGGATCAATTTGTTACACTTTAAATAGTTATAGACAGCAAACACTTCTATGAGTAGAATCAAAAGCCTAACTAGGTAAGAGTTACCGGAAGATATATGGTGACCGTATCTCCTGAAAACCCAGAAGATGGTGGAAACTGTGTACAAGTCATTTTCACCTTCCATCATCTCCTCTTTCTTTTCGAAACTTTCTTTTAGAGTTTCATCTATCTCGTCCTCAAAGTGATGTGCAAGGCCAAGGCTAACCAACAAATATATCATGAGGATTCTCTTCTTCGCCGAGTCAATCCCTTGGGAAGACATGAGCGCGTTCTTCACTTTTGGCTTTATTACATCGATTTCTTTCCTAAGAGCATCCATTTCCTACAGTAAAACATATACACATGCTTAGGGCGTGTTTTAGGGCTAAAATATTTTCTTTTAAAAAAAATTGGTTGTAGTCTAGTGATCCTACCTCTACGTTCCCTCTATGAGTGTCATTAGTTCAAACTCTCCGTCCTAAACATCATTTTTATTTTCTTATTATATTATTACTTTCTTGAATATTATTTTGGCTCAGAGCCGGCTCTGTCTCTAGTCTATATATACCTGATCAGGTATATCTACATTTCCATGTACACCACCAGATATATATATCGACTTACCGAGGCATCGACAGAAACAGAGTGGAACTGATCAGTCCATGGAGAAGGTAGTAGTTCCGTAAACGTGCGATTGCTTTCTTGATCATCACTAGTCATGGTAGTAGTTGCCTTCAGTCGACGAACAAACTTTGGAGGCTTAGTGGGAACGGACATCAGTGGAAAGCAAGAGAGTTGGTTTACTGGAAACAAGTTTTTAGGAGAAGGAAAAAAGACATGGGATCCATGTTTTGGCCCAAAAACTGCTATGGATTCCATGTTCACTACCAATAATGTGGAAGTGGGAACACATTCATTATCAAATTTATAGGCACTGCACAGGGTATTTGTTCATCCGACCACAAATTCGCACGTGATTCTCACATAAAATAGTACTATATTAAATAAAGATAATAAAAAGAGAAATTCCATAGGATACCATTTTTAAAAATTTTGTCATAAAATAGACATCATTAAAGAAAATGACCAAAATAAGCTATATTAAATAAGTTACATTTTTGTCATAGGGTTAACTAATCTAGACATAGAGTTTAGAGTTTAGAGTTTAGAGTTAAGACCATGATTATCGCATAAGCGATCCTTAGGTTTTTTTTTTTTTTAAAATTAAAATGAGCCATTAGAGTATCACGCGTGTCGGTGGGGCCATAAACAGTCTAAAACCCCAATTACCGATTCTTATTTGGTATTTGTTGGAAGTGGTTTGTAAAATTTTTGTGGGACCCACGTGTCAGTGAGTCTCACATTTTGTTGAAAAACTCCCTAAGAATCTAGGGATGTTGATGCTCTAAGGGGTGGAGTTTTGGGATATGGTTTCAAATTAAAAAAAATTAAAAATTTTAAAATTAAAAGGGGTTATTTTGGTCATTTTTAAAGGCTATTTTGGGACAAAAACTTAAAAAATAGCTATTTGAGAAAATTGTCCTAAGAAAAATTTCCTAAAATAGCACTAAAGTTTTTTTTATCACAAAATAGCCAATAAAGATCAAAATAATCAAAATAATTTTCATTAAAGTAAACAATATTTATGCCTTAGGCTTAAGTTATCTAATCTAGATTTATGATTTATATTTGAGTGGAGGTTTATAGTTTGGATACAGATTTAGAATTTAAGATTTAGGATACAAATTTTAAATAAATTTTTGGAAAAAGGTTTCAGAAAACATTCTAGAAAAAATTCAAAACCATTAAAAGGTCAAAAAAAAAAATTTTAAAATTAAAAGGGGTTATTTTGGTCATTTTAAAGGCTATTTTGGGACAAAAACTTAAAAAATAGCTATTTGAGAAAATTGTCCTAAGAAAAATTTCCTAAAATAGCACTAAAGTTTTTTTTATCACAAAATAGCCAATAAAGATCAAAATAATCAAAATAATTTTCATTAAAGTAAACAATATTTATGCCTTAGGCTTAAGTTATCTAATCTAGATTTATGATTTATATTTGAGTGGAGGTTTATAGTTTGGATACAGATTTAGAATTTAAGATTTAGGATACAAATTTTAAATAAATTTTTTGGAAAAAGGTTTCAGAAAACATTCTAGAAAAAATTCAAAAACCATTAAAAGGTCAAAAAAAGAAAAATTTCATAAAAAAGTTTCGAACATTTTTTTCTGAAAATAAAAAAATCACTTATTATTTATATTTGTTTTAATATTTATTTATTTATATATATAGAGAATAGAAGGACAAATGTATTTTATCCTTTTAATAAAATCTAATTTGGTCATTTTTCTACATGGGTGTTTTTTTGTCAGAAAAACATTTTCTAGGTCGATTTGGGAGATTTTCCCTAAAGATAAACTTTAATTAAACAAAATGGTATATATACACATCCAACTTACAAAATGGTTTATTCTTAGAAACTTAGGTGATGATTGTTTCAATAGTTTTTAGTTTTAGTTTTTGGTTTTTAGATTTTAGCTTTTGGTTTTTAGATTTTGGTTTTTGGTTTTCAGCTTTTGGTTTTTGGTTTTTGGTTTTTGGTTTTTGGTTTTTAGATTTAGATTTTGGTTTTTGGATTTGCTGTATTTTTTAAAAAGTTTCAAAAATTAACTAATACATTACTTTAAAATAATATAATAAAATAAAAATAAATATTTAGATTTTACAATTGAAATTTATCAAAATGCTGTGATTATTATTTTAAAATAAAATACAATAACATATTTTAATTATTATATTTTTATAAAAAATATATTATAGTAAAATATAAATCATAATATATATATAAAATTACACAAAAACAAAAATATTAAATTTTGAAACTACTTAGAAATTTTTCTTATATAAATTATTTTTAATTTTTAAAACTTGAATAGAAATATTTTTTCTTATATAAATATTATAAATGATACAAAAATAAAAATACATAAAATTTTGAAACTAATTATAAATTTTCTTATATAAATTATTTATATTTTCTTAAAGTTGAATGGCAATTTTTATAATTCAGGATTATACAATATATTTTTTAATAAAACATATTATGTTTTTATAATTTTTTGTTATTTTTAATGTGACTAATAATTATTAAAATTATTCAATTGTTTTATTTATGGAAACTAATAACTAAGTTTTAAAATTAAATAATATTATTTATAAAATATATAAATTTATTTACAGATATGAAACACAAATTAAAATATTTCACATTATTGTTTAAATGATATCTAATGTACAAAATATTTTATGATAATTTTAATTTTTATGAAAATATTATTTATTAATTATTAATTAATTATAATGTAGTAGTTTCTTAAAAAAAAATCAAAATTCGTTTTTCTTCATAAAAGCTCACAAAAGTTGGTTTTTGGTTTTTCTTCATAAATTGGTTAATCTTTTCAAAAACTAGTTTCCCTAAATTTTAGGGAATCTATTTATTGAAAATCTTGATCATTGGCAACTCAAATGGTTTTTATAAAAACAAAAACAAAAACCAAAAACTTGATTGGATGAAAAATGGTTTCTACAAAAGCAAAAACCAAAAACTAAAGCAAAAACCACAAACAATCAACCTCTTAGCCGTCAACGGACATTTTTTTTTCTTTTGAAAACGGCATGCTATTTACCTAACGTTTATCTCAAATAATTTCACAAAATTAATTTTCAACATTATTAATACTAATTCACGTCTTAAATTTAATCATTTAACAATTAATTCACCTACCAATAATCAATTAATTGAATTAAATCAAATCATAAAATTGAATAAAATATTAAAATGTGAATAAAGTAAAAGTAGAAAGCGAATTTTGATAAACTTAGGTTTTACCCTTAAAATTATTTTACAAATGCATATGAAATAATAATAGTATTTTAGGGATATACTCAACAAGGAAGGACCAAAGTTATACAATAACTCTTCGCGCTTAGAGTTAAATTAAGACAAAAAAAGGTTAGTATGTAATTTTCTAGTTACATAAGTATAAAATGAGAAAGTAAAGAACGATGTACAATTGTGAATGAAAAGATCCAGGTCTTCGAAATATCAGGAAACACAAATACGATGATATGATTGTTCAATGGAATGTATTAAGAACCGTTCTATAACTTGTTTTTGTCACAAAACGGTTATATTTTATCTAACGGTTCAAAGACCTTAAAAAGTATAACTGGAGGTAAAGTTAACCGTAAACTAATAAAAAAAAGACTACAACAATAAACAGAGAGTTAGATGTGTTGGGTGAAAAGATACAATGAGATGCTTCACTTGAGACCCATAGACTATTGCTCGAAAGAACAATTGATGATAGTCGAATAAACGACACGTTGATGCACCAATAAGAAGAGGTTGAAGACTGAAATGTAGAGACCGTATACGGGGTGGAATGTTGACCGGCAATAAATTTTGACGAGGAGCTCCAGAACAGTAGGCAACAGTAAGAGAAAGAAGTCATATCTGACTTGATTTAACGCTGAAACAAACACGATCAATTCTAGAACCAACAAAGCTTACTAAAGAGACTAGGTGAATCTTAAAAGTAACCGAAAGCATATCGTTTGGCGAAGAGGAAGGTGGGGTGGTTGAAGCTGAAAACGGTTCCAAATCCATAGATACATTTGACGCTGAACAACATTAAATGGATGGACCTACAGGTGTAGAGGCGTATGGCTGTAGGGAGCGATCTCGGTTGGAAAGGCCGGCTTATTAGGGGGGACAAGCGGTGCGACCGACCCGGGCCCAAGCTCGTGTCCCTCCGTATAATACTAATTAAGGGGTTCAATTTTTTTAAAAATATATATTTTATATATATATAAAATTATAAATATAATAAAGAAAATTGAAAAGGGTCCAAATTATTTGATATGTATATAGTTTTATTTTCTTTACAAAATATTACTGATTAAATTTTAAAAACATTTTAAACATTATCTACATATAATTGTAGAGGGTAAAAAAAAATATTTTTTGCCCTAAGGCCCTTAACAGTGTTGAGCCGGCCTAGCAACAGATGTGTTAAAACCGGCCATGAAGAACTGATATCTTTAACCTTGGCGACCTGAGATGTATAAGACTTGATGCGCAAGTAGTTTTTGAGTCCACGCATTGACTCCATCTTCCGACATGGTACCGTGTCGCGAGAGTTACGAAAACTAAACAAGAACGCATTTCATCAAGCTGTATCAAGCTAAGCGTGAGAGGAAAAAACTCAGGAGGTCCATGTGTGGCGGAGATGATCTTGGAATGGTTGATTTGTTGTGGAGGAGGAGACAATGTAGAAGGGTGGAAGCGAGGTGAGACCACGTCTGTCGGAATCACTGGTTCAGTGTGCTCGGACCTTTTGATGAAATGCGGAGGTGAAAGTGGAGTTGCAGCTTGATCCCATCAACACAATCCGTAACGGCTTGAACTCCGCAAGGGATGAGAGAAGGTAGACAAAACCCTCCCGGGCCGCCACTATGCATCGCTCGAGCTACCCTTGGAGGAAGGAGGATGTCTGGAACAAATCCTTGGAGAGGCGGTTGAGGTGGAACTGTTGGTGAAGAGAACCGCCACAAGAATACGGTAAAGGTTTGATACTGTGACGGGGATCTTGAGTCTCTGGTGGCTCTGGTGGATCCAAAGGCTGACCAGAGGAGGTGACTAAACTGCATCCGCAATAAGATCAAGTTTGCTAGGTTCGCTCATCTAAATTAGTATTGAATTTAGTCAAACACTTTCAGTACATTAAACAACATATAAACCAATAACTAGATGATCAATCCAAATTCAAGCATTAACAACCTAGATGAAGAAGCCTATAGTTATTCCCTATTCTAGCAAATCACCATCATCAATCCATGGATTCTTTTGAAACCCTAAACCTAACTAGAGATCTAATCAGACACAGAAGTCGGAGCACAGTGAATCATTGAGTAAGTCAGAGCAATGGAAATTATAAGGGGGTTCAGAAATGTTCTAAAGTAAGTTTCACCAATAAATATATAATTACATTTTACTTAAATTCATCAAAAGAAAACAGGCAACATTATTACAACATACACAAACTGTTTTGTATTATATTAAAAGGCATCTGATCGATCAAATGGTAGACGGTGAAAACATAGCACATGTCGTTATAAGGAAAAAAGAGACAGCTAAAACATTTCCCAAAGTCTTCAATGACGGATCAGATCCACAAACATATATAGAGGTCATGTACTCCTTAATTAGTTTTTCCTTGGGGATGGGTGTATCCTTCATATCCGTTGTAGTAGACGTGAATCATGCGTGCAAGATCATTACTGCCTTTAGAACAAAATGTCGCACACTAGTTCTCGTCAAGAACTCTTTATTTATTATCTTATCAGACTCTCAGACCATTTTATTAAGCTCCCTAAAAGCTTCATTTTCGGAACTCCATATTGCTTCATATAACAGCTGGCAGCATTCGGGACGTATCCTCTCGCAGGCATCTTTTCCATAGACATGTATCTATTTCCCAAAGTCACATACACTGCGACTTCCTTGTGCTGGGATTGCGAAAGCCCATCTCCAACTCTATATTGTCCGATTAGTACGATATTGTCTACTTTGGGCCTAATACGCAAGCCCGCATGGATTTACTTTTGATTCCCTTTCAAAAAAGCCTCGTACTAATTAGAGTTGGACATTTTTTTATATATTAGACACTCTTTGTCTAATTCTCCAATGTACGACTTAGTTTGATATCTGACACCAGTGCTCCTCAAAGCTAGGAACATGATAAACTAGGGCCCATTTTGCGAGGTCAAAATTGCTTTCCACATGTGTCTTGAACTGCATGCATGCTCAAAAATATAGATCCACGTTACAACTGCAAAATGTTGTTTTTTAATATCATTTTGAAACTATGATACACCCATGACTTTTGTTTTTGTTGAAATATAATCCTGCGAGTTGATTTGAAAATTATTCCAAAGGCATATGACAGTAAACTGATATCTTCTCTATTAAAAGAGAAGTACCATTTTAATCTACTACAAAATAGTCATACTAAAAGTCTAGGTCCATATATTCAAATAATTTTTTTATTGTTGACATTAGTTTATTTAATGTATAACATTTCTAATAATTATAAGGATATTTATAACAAATTCATTTTAACTATAAATTTAAATTTTAGTTTTAGGAATAAAAAAATCTGTTGAAAAAAAATCCAACAAAATCTTTTTAAAAATTTAAATATTCTTTTAATTAATGCACTTATTAATTTCGCAATTAGTAGTATAATATTATTATAAATTAATTTTAATTAAATTTTTATTATTAACAAAATAATGAAATTATATGCTAATTTTATAAATTTTATAAGTATATTCTATATTATATTAAAATAGAAGTAATTAATGAATTACATATTAAAATTATGTTTTTTGGGCAAACATATTAAAATTATGTTGAATTGGTAAACGAATATATTTTAAAAAATACTTTTATCAAGATAAATAAATAAAATATCATTCACCGTTTAAAGTGACTAAAATATCATTCACCTTTTAAAATGATTAATATTCATAAATTAAGTAATAACTAGATTTCGATCCGCGCAACCGCGCGAATTTTTGTTTTCATTTATTTTTATATAAATATTTTGTTTTCAATTCTAAATTGGTATTTATTATAATATATATGTGTCTATAAATTTTTAAAACGTAATAAGTTTACTATATATTTTTTCATTGAATAGATTGTTTCAAACTTTCACATGTATTTGTATCTTCTTATATATATATATTTTCGGTTATTATTTTATTATTACAATCATAACTATATATATAAAGATTAATAAAATATTGTTTTATTGTCATATTCAAAGATATTGTAACATTTCACAAATTTAGAAAGTTTTAAAAAAATTAAACTTTTCGCTTCATAGATTTATATTATCGAGTAAATAATTAAATATTTAGTTTTTGTTTAATTTTTAAAATAAACTATATAGTTTAAAATTTTTTTTCATTGGTTTAAGGTAGTAAAGATTAATCATTGTTAGATAATATGATTTTTGTTATTTAAATTTTTTTTTTATAATTTTAAAAGTTAACATCGACAAATATTTAAATATTTAGCATATAGAGGTATAGTATTACAACATTAAATTATATCTATTTAATTTATATTATATATAAGTCTAATGGATCATCTATTGTTTAAATCCAATTATTAATAGTCCAATAAACATTTCTTGTAGGTCCAAAATTAAAATGATAAGATTAGATATTAAATTTAACATGATTTTCTAGGAATATGTCCATTAGGTCCAATTTTTAAAAAATCACACATGAATCAAGGTTGTGACTTCTATTTTAATATATAAGATTTTTACAAAAAATAAAATTGCTAACATATATTAAATTTTAATGTTTAGAACTATATATCATCTATTAAGTTATTTTTAAAATGATAGCAATATATTATCATAAATTATTATATACAAAATAATATAAAATTTTATATATATAAATGAAATATTATCCGCACGGGTGTGTGAGTTAGAATCTAGTTAAAAAGATGAGCCCTTTGTCTTGGGGAGATAGTGATGCAAGTTGGCAACCAAAGGCAATAACAATGTTCTAGAACAAAAAAAAAATGTACGAGGAATATTTGGTGTTTGTGGAATATTCGGTGTTTGTGGCATATTTGGTGTTTGTGGCTAAACTTACTACTCTACAAATACGAATCCCCCATATATTAAAAGATAAACATACAACATTTGAACTATGACACGTGTCATCACGAGAATAAATTTCAAAATTCTTAGAAAAATAAGTTGGTTCATCTAAACATATAGTATACTTTTTATTCAACTAATCATATAATTAATTATTAATATAAAACTATTATTCTTATTTGGGTTTTCTGCAAAAAAACCATCAATGTGGTTTTGTTTTGCAAATTAATCCGCGAACTCAAAAACCTACGGGTCAACCCTCCAAGTGCTAGTCAAACCGCAATATAACCTTCGGCTGTATATATGTGTATTTGACTGTGCATAATTTTAACATTTTTCAATACTAAGTCGTTTTGGCGCTAATTTTTTAATGAAAAAAAATTGTTGAACTCGGGGTTTGAAACTTGAACCTTAAACACGATGTGCATGCTATATAACCATTTCGGCCAACAAATATATTTGTTTACTTAACAAACGCAATTATATACTTCCTCTGTTCCTGAAAGTAAGATTTTCTAAAGTATGCACGCTTATTAAGAATTTAATAAATGTTTATAATTTAATTTATTTTTTACTTTATTATACACTTTCCAATAACTTTCCACCAATGAAATTTAATCAATTCAAATATTCTCAATTAATGTTCCTCAAAAGTATAAAAAGTACCTTAACAATATAGAAAATCTATCTTTGTGGAACAAGAAAAAAATCTAAAACATCTTACTTTCAGGAACGGAGGTAGTAGATTTCTAAAAGTTCATTCCGAAATGACCTTGTTTCTTCTTCTTCTCTTGGACATGGGAGCTTGCGTAAATGCACAATGAAAGTGGGGTTCAACAAATTTTTTTCATTAAAAATTTAGTGTCAAAACGACGTAGTATTGAAAAATGTTAAAATTATACACAGTCAAATACACATATATACGGCCGAGGGTTATATTGCGGTTTGACTGGCACTTGGAGGGTTGACCCGTGGGTTTTTGAGTTCGCGGATTAATTTGCAAAAAAAAACCACATTGAGGTTTTTTTTGCAGAAAACCCTTCTTATTTCCTTAAATAGAACATACAGAATTACCTAATATGATCAAAATATATATGATAATTAATGATTTTAAATAATAAAGATTTCATAATAATTTATACTTCCTCTATCATTTTTGTTTTATATTAATATTATTAGAATAAATTAGACAATCAAATTAACCAAATATTGTTTAACCTCTTTAAATTAATACTCTATAAATTAATATACACTAAAAATCTCTATAAAATAATAAAATTTTATAGTCTCAAATTGAGTTTTTTGTTCAATTAGTATATCGATAAATTAATATCTCTATAAATTAATAAAAAAATTATAGTTTTGGTGTAGTCCCAACATTATTAATTTATAGAGGTTTCACTGTACTAAAAATTTTGTTTTTTCTATATATGTTATATTTTGAATTTTAAAAACAAATATAAATTAATAACTTTTAACAATCTCACTTTGAAAATTTGTGATCAGTGGTTTAATTTTTATATAAAAAAAGATACAAATGTTCATAAAATTATATGAGTAGGATGTGTTATTTAATTAATATCATATTAAATATATATATATATATAAAATAAATTAAATTAAATTATATATTATATAAATGCATAAATTTCAAAATTTCAAAATTTCAAAATTTTCATTGAACAAATACTAAGATTTTAATATTTTAGTTTAAAATTTTTATTGAATTTGTAAAAATTATTATAAATTAATAAAAAATATTAAAAGTTCCATATTGTTTTTTTTTCAATGTTTAGATGTTTTTGTTATAAAAATAAAAATGATCATAAAACCATGTGAATAGAAATTTTTTATTTAATAAATAGTTATATTAAAAAATATATACTATACATCGATGTTCATATCGTTTAAATTTAATTATTAACAATATAAAATATAAAAATGATTATTTGAAACTATTTACCATAAAATGATTGTAAATAATAATGATTATTTTGATCTATATGTTTGCACCAATTTAATTAAATATGTAATAGTCTCTGATCTCTCACGAATTTAATATAAGTAAAAGAACACAAATCCCTTATATATTAAAAGAGAAACATTTTTTTTAAGTTGTAACATTTAGTTAAATGCTTCGGTGTTAGCTTCATAGCCTTCCTCACAAATTTTATTTGAAAATTCTTATGTTAATAGAAATATTACAATACAACCTTTGAATGGACCGTTCATTACTATAAAATTATAATGTTCTCAATTAATTCTCAAAACTGATAAATGCAATCGTATGTTAAAAAGGAAAATTTGACATATCCTATATACATGTTGTTTACGTAAATGAGCTTGAATCAATTGCTTATGTTATTCCATAAAAGATTGAATATTTTTTATATGGTAAATATATATTTCGTTTAATAAATAGTGATTTTCTAGACATAATGACAACTATTTCATGTCTAATTCTTATAAAAAAAAGGCGCGGAAGATGGTTAATTCTCACACAATCAAATTTATATATCATTTTCTATTTTTGGCAAAAATATTATTAATGGGTCAAGTTAATTAAAGCCAAAATTTAAAAGTGTGGACTTTAAAATTAAAAAATTATCAACAACTATGGTTCATATATTATTTATCAACCTTAAATTCATGCACAAGTGTTATATACGATTTTAGACTTCATAAAATTATAGTTATTGCATAACATTAAAATTTTGTATGAGTAAATATTATAGTAAAAATTCACCTCGAGCAAGTGCGCGGGTTATCAACTAGTATGTTTGTATAACTCAAAAGTCATCAAATAAAATTTTGTCTCTCTAGCTCTCTTACTAGCTCTTTTCATTTTCTAGTAGTTTATTTTTATTTTGTTTTGTTTTTCACAGATAGGAAGACGAAGACTTGTAAACTAACGATTAAGCAGGTGAAGATAATATGATCTCTGAAAAAGATATTCGAGTATTAAAACAAAAATTAGATACAAACTGAATAAATGAAAATTTTCAAATTTGAATGTTATCAATTTTTACATGGCCATGTAATTTATTAAATGAAGGATATATTTTATTTTAAGTTTCAGAATTACACTTACATGGCCATGTAACTATTAACAAACAAAATTTGTATTTATCAATTTTTACATGGCCATATATTATTAACAAACAAAATTTGTGTTTACATGGCCATGTATCTTTAATGTAAATGTTACAGAAAACATTATTATTGTATATTAATAACAAAATTATTAACATACAAAATTTGTGTTTACATGGCCATGTATCTTTAATTTAAATGTTACAGAAAACATTATTATAGTATGATAACATTTAAATTAAAAATACAACTTTTTTTTGTCACGAATTAAAGATACAACTGGAATTATCAAATTGTGGATACTATTTAAGAATAATATGTCTGCTGATATATCTCGTTTTCAAAAGTTTTTGTAACATCTTGATTTCTATTTTCTCGTAATCTTTTCGAACACACATCAGTTTAGAATTCTAGAATTAAGTGTGGTTAAGCGGAGTAGTGGAAACATCGGTGACCTATGAAGAAGTGATTTGTGATATCGTGTGAGTGAGAAAAGCACGTGAAAAAATCATTTGGTAATTGCAGGATCAATAAACAAGACTAATGAACCACCAAAAAATTAATCCACCGTCCTTCGCAAATAATGAGGCTCACGAGCAGAGAGAGCGGTCGTGGGAGGTCCATTAACCATGGGCGGTCAGAGCGTTACAAGTGGTATCATAGCTGTTTAACCATCTTGGTTCTTATCCGAGAAGCGTCTTAAGACCTGTCGTGGTACGCAGCGGGGGTGTTGCTTCTGTGAGTAGGGGTGAATTGTAACATCTCGATTTCTGTTATATGTGGAAAAACTTAAGAATGGGCTATGCCACCAAAATGCGTTTACCTTTTCAAACACACATTTGTTTGGAACTCTACGGTTAAACGTGTTTGAGCTGGAGTAGAAGAAGGATGGATGACCAATCGGAAAGTGTGATATGTTGCTACTGAAACCAAAGAACGAAAAATGTCACGTGGTGATTGTATAATCAGTGAACAAAACTAATGAGGCACCGTAAAATTAATGCACCGCCTCTCATTGAATAGGGCACATAAACCGAGAGAACATGGGTAAGAGGCCCATTAGCCGTGAGGGACACTAAAAAATTTTCCATGTCAATTTAGCACAAGTATTAAGGTAAAAATAATTAGCTCAATTAATTCAGTTTCTTAGCACGGCATACTGATAAAGAAGATATAGTTTGATTACTTTATCACTTCTTTTAAGGCGCTCACGTTGTATGATCTTCCTTTCTTTTTTTTTGTCACGAAAGCTTATATTAATTTAAATTCCGAACGGTAAACGATTACGACCAGAGCCGGAGGTAATCTCAACGGCTAGACAATAAACAAAAAATACAAAAATAAGAACGATAGATGTGTTAAAGGGGTGAAGATACCCGTAGAGATGCTTCACTTTAGACCCTGAAACTGATGTTCCAAAGAACATACTAAAGTCGGGATATGAACCGACAACAGGGGACCCTGAACAGCGGGTTTGAAGATGGTTGGTGGACACCAACACTGATGATGAGAGACTCTCCTTTACTTCAGATAAGGTGTATGTAACTGATAGGAACATTGCGGAAAGATCTTGTCCCAGTTTCCCGATGGAACTCTCTCGAAAGCTTTTGGTCGGCAAGAGCAGTTGAATGACTCTAGAACTATAGCCAAGAGCGGTAGGAAGAAGCCTTTTTTGCCTAAATTTGGCTCTGATATTCATGAGCAATGGAGCAGAGATTGTGTAATCTCTACTGGCCTGTGATATCTGACACAACAATGAAACTAAATCAAGCATAACATCACGGCTTTGGGCTATGTGAACCCTGTAGACTGAGGCTAAACTTCCAACTCTGGCCTGGCGGGATGTCTCGTTGAAGGAGCTGTGGCCTGAGGAACCTGGAAGAGAGGTTGAGTAGCCGGTGGAGGAGTTAAGTTGGTGGCTAGGAGGAGGAGCGGCAGTGAAGAGGATATGGAGGTGCAAGCTTAATTGAATAAAGAACCAAGCCCAGACCCATTTGAAAAAAATAGATCTAAAGTTTGGAACTTTCTCGGAGAATGAAGAGCATGAGCTAGACCTTGACGGGGGTGAAGTGTTAGTCACTGAGGGGAGAAGCGTGAGAGACTGAGCCGTGGAGGAGGTGACGAGATCCGTTTTTGTGCTTCTATGAAGGTGACGAGATCCGCTGGACTCACACAAATGTTGAGCAGATCTGGTTTCTCCACTAACTTTAAGAGGAGGAGCGACGGTGAGGACAGCAGACGACAAGGTGGCGGGGATGAGAGGAGCTGCGGCGACGATGCGGAAAATCAGGGGAAAGACAGCTTGCAAATGAGACGACAAAACGAAGTAGAAGATGCAGGGGTATACGGAAGCCATGAGGAACAGGGGCCGACGCCGACACCGGTGGCCTAAGGCACCACCGGCGTCGGAGATGGTGGTGTGACGGCGCACTTCGATACTCGTGCCTGAGAGCTTCTCGTATTAGGGCGAACTCTATTTTTACGTATGATCTTCCTTATGACCTAAGATTTCTTTTAAACTCTTTGAAGGTATCTACCTACTCATATGCACAAGACGTCTATGGCACAAAACTATCTTATTTTTAAATGATTTTTTCTTGACACAATTGTTTATTTAACCTAGTACATATTCGCCATCTAGTAAGTACTATGATCCATACAAAGGTTTTTGAATAGCTAAAGATATAGCCTTCCCATGTCTATCATTTTTTTCAAAGCCTAATACATCCAAGATTCCAATAGATATCAAGTTTCTTTTAGTTCCAGAATATACTAAACCCTAAACCCTTGGATAAATCTTAAACCTTTGGATAAATTTAAACTCTAAATCAAAAACACTAAATACTAAAACACTCAAAAATTTAGGATTTAAAAGTTAAGAATTTCAGGTTTAGTGTTTTTTTTATTTAGAGTTTAGAATTTATCCAAGGGTTTAGGGTTTACCCAAGGGTTTAGGGTTTAGGATTTAGAGTTTAGGGGATAGGATTTAGGTGGTTTAGTGTTTTTTTATTTAGAGTTTAGAAATTATCCAAAGGTTTAGGGTTTACCCAAGGGTTTAGAGTTTAGGGGATAGGATTTAGGTTTAGTGTTTTTTATGAACGTTAAAAATATATATTTTTAAATCTTTCTTTTTTGTAATTACTACTATTTTTAATTTTTTAATTTTTACTTTTTTTATTTAAAAAAAATAATATAACTTGATAATATTTTGTTTCTTTTATTAAAAGATATCAAATATGAGATAACACAATCCTATTGGTTGGTGAAGCGAACCTAAAAATAACTCATAAATAAATAAGGTGTGTGTGCGCGGTGATGCAAGTTGGCCAACAAAGACAATAAATAATGTGTGACTCGGGGACAGAGTGATGCAAGTTGAATACTCCCTCTGTTTTTTTAATATAAGTCGTTTTAGAAAAATTTTATGTTTCAAATTATATGACGTTTTTGGTTTTCTATTGTAAAATTTATTAACACTTAATGTTATATGACCAATGATAATATACCTTCTATTTTATTATTGGTTGATTTATGGTTACGTAAATAATTAATTATGTTTTTGTTTAAAAAATATAAAAATTTAGTGATTTTCTTAATTTTTGTGTACAATTCTAAAACGAATTATATTAAAAACAGAGGAAGTATTATCTTGGGAACAGAGTGATGCAAGTTGGCCAACAAAGGCAATAAAAATGTTCTAAAACACACATGTAGGAGGAATATTTGGTGTTTGTGGCTAAACTTACTACTCCTCTATAAATATGAACTAGATCTCGATCCGCGCAACCGGACAGATCTTTGTTTTTATTTATTTTTATATAAATATTTTGTTTTCAATTCTAAATTGGTATATATTATAATATATATGTGTCTATCAATTTTTAAAACATAATAAGTTTACTGTATATTTTTTTCATTTAATAGATTGTTTCAAACTTTCACATGTATTTGTATCTTCTTCTATATATATATTTTCAGATTATTATTTCATTATTAAAATCATAACTATATATAAAGATTAGTAAAATATTGTTTTATTGTCATATTCAAAGATATTGTAACATTTCACAAATTTAGAAAGTTTTAAAAAAAATTAAACTTTTCGCTTCATAGATTTATATTATCGAGTAAATAATTAAAAATTTAGTTTTTGTTTAGTTTTTAAAATAAACTATATAGTTTAAAATTTTTTTCGTTGGTTTAAGGTAGTAAAAATTAATCATTGTTAGATAATATGATTTTTGTTATTTAAAAAAAAATCTTTATAATTTTAAAAGTTAACATCGACAAATATTTAAATATTTAGTATATAGAGGTATAGTATTACAATATTAAATTATGTCTATTTAATTTATACTATCTATAAGTCCAATGAATCATCTATTTTTTAAATCTAATTATCGATAGTCCAATAAAAATTTCTTGTAGGCCAAAAATTAAAATGATACAATTATATATTAAATGTAACATAACTTTCTAGGAATATGTCCATTAGATCTATTTTAAAAAAAATCATACATGAATCAAGGTTATCAATTCTGTTTTAATATAAGTCGTTTTAGAAAAATTTTATGTTTCAAATTATATGACGCTTTTGGTTTTCTATTGTAAAATTTATTAACACTTAATGTTATATGACCAATGATAATATACCTTCTATTTTATTATTGGTTGATTTATGGTTACGTAAATAATTAATTATGTTTTTGTTTAAAAAATATAAAAATTTAGTGATTTTCTTAATTTTTGTGTACAATTCTAAAACGAATTATATTAAAAACAGAGGAAGTATTATCTTGGGAACAGAGTGATGCAAGTTGGCCAACAAAGGCAATAAAAATGTTCTAAAACACACATGTAGGAGGAATATTTGGTGTTTGTGGCTAAACTTACTACTCCTCTATAAATATGAACTAGATCTCGATCCGCGCAACCGGACAGATCTTTGTTTTTATTTATTTTTATATAAATATTTTGTTTTCAATTCTAAATTGGTATATATTATAATATATATGTGTCTATCAATTTTAAAACATAATAAGTTTATCAGATATTTTTTCATTTAATAGATTGTTTCAAACTTTCACATGTATTTGTATCTTCTTCTATATATATATTTTCAGATTATTATTTCATTATTAAAATCATAACTATATATAAAGATTAGTAAAATATTGTTTTATTGTCATATTCAAAGATATTGTAACATTTCACAAATTTAGAAAGTTTTAAAAAAAATTAAACTTTTCGCTTCATAGATTTATATTATCGAGTAAATAATTAAAAATTTAGTTTTTGTTTAGTTTTTAAAATAAACTATATAGTTTAAAATTTTTTTCGTTGGTTTAAGGTAGTAAAAATTAATCATTGTTAGATAATATGATTTTTGTTATTTAAAAAAAAATCTTTATAATTTTAAAAGTTAACATCGACAAATATTTAAATATTTAGTATATAGAGGTATAGTATTACAATATTAAATTATGTCTATTTAATTTATACTATCTATAAGTCCAATGAATCATCTATTTTTTAAATCTAATTATCGATAGTCCAATAAAAATTTCTTGTAGGCCAAAAATTAAAATGATACAATTATATATTAAATGTAACATAACTTTCTAGGAATATGTCCATTAGATCTATTTTAAAAAAAATCATACATGAATCAAGGTTATCAATTCTGTTTTAATATATAAGATATGTTTGTATCACTCAAAAGTCATCAAATAAATTTTTGTCTCTCGAGCTCTCTTACTAGCTCTTTTTATTTTCTAGTGGTTTATTTTTATTTTGTCTTGTTTTCTCACAAACAGGAAGACGAAAACTTGAAAAATAACGATTAAGCAGGTGAAGATAATATGATCTCTGAAAAAGATACTCGAGTATTAAAACAAAAAGTTAGAGACAAATTGAATAAATGAAAATTATGTGATTCAAAATTTTGGCTTATGCTGATTTTGTATTTCATATATCTATTATGAAAAGTCATCTGATGTGATGGAGCATGAATCACGGGGTGATTATTCTAATAATGTTCCATGGATCAAATACCATGATCCAATCAAGATTTTAATATGTGATGGAGCATGAATCACGGGGTGATTATTCTAATAATGTTCCGATGGATCAATACCATGATTCCCATCAAGATTTTAATATGTTACCTGACAATACTACTATTTTCGAAAACGTCCGATAACAGATTTACGAAGAAAATCATGATGCAGTTCGACAAATGAACCTTTATACGAATGCATCCTGTTACCTTATGAACCTATTCAACAAGAGTGATGCCTCTGTTCCAACTCCCCAATCAAGCCAACAACTTAACCAAAATTCTTCTGTACACTAACTCTTCCATCTGATTTTGGTGTATTTTGTGTTTATACTATGTTAAACTTTAACATCATTAGATGTCCTTTGTAAAAACATCATTAGATGTCTTTTTTTAAGAACATTACTAGATGTCTTTTGTAACTATTGAAAAATATCATTAGATGTCTTTTGTAAAAAAAACATAATTTTAATGGTATTTGACTGTTTTAATTAAAAATTATGCTTTAATGTCATAATTTATGTCATAATTTTGTTTATTGTTTTAAATTTGGTTACACATTATTAATAGAATACAGTTTAAAAATAAACAAAGATAAATAATAAAGCAACGGAAAAGAACATATAATTTTGTGGCATTTCGTCAAATAAAACTAGAAATTTCGACTTAATAAGTTGTGGCTATATACAAGCCACATATACAAAAACATTGTGGCTATTTTGAGTCCAAATTTCCACAAGACGTTTTGTGGATGTCCGTAGAAATAAAGCCACAATTCAAAGTGTGACGCATTGTGGTTAAAAAGCTACAAATTTATTGCGGCTATTTGTGTCCAAAATCCACAATTGGTTTTGTGGCTATTTGTATTAGTTTCTACGTTTCATATTGGGACTTTTTTTGTAGTCTGAATTACTACGAAATTGAGTTAGCGCTATTTGTAGATATTTTTCACAAAAATAATTTGTGGTTAAGTCATAGAAGCTCATAGCCATGATTATTTTTTGTGATTATTCGTAACTATGTGTTAAATAGCCAAAAAATAGTACATAGCCACAACAATTTCCGTTGCTAATGATATCACTCAAATTACCCTAAGGATTGACTCTATTCTCTCAAATAACATGTTCAGCTGTAGTACTTAGGGATTGAATCCACATAGACTCTAGGATTAAACAATAGATTTGTAGTTTTCGAAGCTAGACATAAATATTCTCAACAGTAAATAGTTAGATTCAAGTAAATTCTCAAGTATGATAAGTATGCTTATCTTGTGGTTTATCAGGGATTTAAGAATATTAATTGTTCTCGAACTCAAACTTAAGTTATAATATATCAACTCTCGTATGTAGAGATTAACTAATGCTTAGACCTAGGAATCCAACTCTCGTATTTAATTCCTAAGGGAGTGTCGATCGATGCTTCCTATGGATTGTCGATCGATGTATCCTATGGAATGTCGATCGATTCTAACTCTAGCAAGCTTTAGCGAATGGGTTTGATGTGTTCTCTAACCACCTAGAACAATTTTCGTATGTGTCTAGCTAATCAGATCATACTAGTTTTATTCAGACAACATGCCAAGTTCTCACTTGCGCCCATCAATCCAATATCTAAGTTTAGGGTTATCAATCCTAAGCTTAGCAGTAAAAACAACTATATGAAAAACTAGTTAAATCACCCTCACAACAATACAAATTTAGCAAACCATAATTTAACCCTTGAAGAACCCTAAATCTAAAAATATAACTACTCAAACATATTTATGAAGCATTATGATGGTCTGAATAACACTAAACTAGAATTAATCAAAAGACAAAAAAGATTAAAGAAACAAAAGAAATTCAAGATCTTCCCTCTCTCAAGGTGTTCAGATCTCTCTCTCCAATCCTAAGCTCTCTTTCTAGAATAGTATGAAGCATAGCCGTCAACCATGGTTTAGAAAACAGTAAAATACGGTTCCAAGTCGTTTAGGAGTATTATAGTAATATGTGGTGACTTCTGAGCTTAAATTGGTTGTTAAATAGGCTCGGCCCGTCTTTTGGAATCACCGTCGATTGACACCATGGGTGCACCGTCGATCGGCGTTCCTTCATTTCCTCGACAGCTTTTCCTCACAAGACAGACTGACTACTCTTCAGTAAAACAGGTATAACTTCTGATCTAACCGTTGGATTGACCTCAAACCGGTGGCATTGGAAAGCTAACTCAAAGCTCTATCGTATGTCATAATATTGGATCAATATCACCGTGGAAAGGTCTCCATCAATAGGTAAACATCTGGTGCGTATGTGCAGTTCTGCATCTCAAAAAGCTCCAAAATCACCAAAGTTATCCAAAACGTACCTGAACCTGAAAAGACTCTAAAACATACTCCAAACACAGATAATAATCTTTTAAAAATCATATATTATGGTCTAAAGTGGTAAAATCCATGGTATATCAGCTAAATACAAAAAAAATTATTGTAGTGGTAGTGCGTCTTCAAACGATACTGATGGTCAAACTATGAGTTCTTCCTTAATTCATGAAGCGAGACATACGCCATCTTTTAGCGCCGTTAGGTCTGTGCAGTTTTTTGGGTTCACGATTTGAGATCTCATTTCATTGAACCTATTTATGTAGCATTAAAGTGTCTTGTTATGCCCTTCTATTACTGAAAAATGGCTCCTTCTGAAACCATCTCTTTTATGAAGACTGAGTAATGATTCAGGAAAGCGGTTGCTAGCTGAGTGAATTTTCCTCCGAAATTTCCATATAAACGAGCAAACCATTTGAGCATGAGTCCGGTAATATTTTCAATGAAAAGCATGTTGTAACATATATCTTTTTCCTCGTTGTTGAGGTGAAATCGAGCTACCGCGAGTCTGAAGGCACTTATATGGGCCTTAGGGTCCGATCTCTCTGAGAATTCTGAAAATTTAATTTTCCATGTATTTCGGAGACGTGTGTTGGCCATCCAGTTTGTGAATAGAGTTTGACGCGTCTCTTCCCAATCTATGTCAGGTGCCAAACTAGTGGCCATGTGGACCCTTTAATTCAGCTGCATAGATTCACGTTAGTTTGCTTGACATATCTTTAAAAAGATTCGAGATCAGTTCATCCATTTTCATTGATATGTGGAAATAGATTTTGAAGTACTCAGCCGCTAAGCGGAACTGCGTAAGTCGGATCCTCGCAATTTGCTCAAGGTCTATCACCTCGAGGATCAAGTACTCAAGGGGGTTTTATCGCAGAACACGTGAGTTCGACAGAAATTCTGATGCTCTGAACCATTGTCTTATAGAATCTCAATTGTATGATCTCAAATAATAAGAATATCTCTCTTATTAATCTCTTAAGGAAAATCACTCAAAACCTTAAGCTCTTTCACACAATCATAAAACTCATAAGTTATACCAAACATTGGTATCTTCTTATATAGAGATTATATTACTCCTAAACTCTATGATCTTAATATATTTCATATTTCCTTTTCCTAATCCGTTTACTAAACCATAACTCGGTAGGATTAGGTCTTTAACTTATATCTCAAGTTTCCTTTTCTTTCAAGCTTAATCCAACATTCTCCCCCTTAAGCTTGAAATCCATTTTCAACAAGTCTTCATCAATACCTCTTATCTCCTTGAGTTTCAATTTTCCGAATGCTTTCATCACAATGTAGCTTCTCTGTTCACTCTCGGTTGTATGCCGATGTAACTTTTGAAGCCATATAGCTTGTTCCATAGCTTCAGTCCCTGCCATGTCTTCAGCTTCACATGACGGTAACACAACAGTCTCTTGTTTGCCTGAGCCCCACGTAATTGAACTTTCACCATCATGAAAGATATGTCCTGCCACGCTTTTGCCATCATCCGAGTTAATTCTATGACCTCTAACAATATCTCCAACAATTGGTATCTCAGCAGTTTCACGTATCCTCATTGCAGTTTCATGAAACTCTTCGAATATTTGCATATCTCGTCTTATCATCCTCACACAGAAAGATAGCTCCGGTCTGGTCATCAAGTAGCCGACATTCCTCATGTATCTTGTAGCATTGCTGTCCTTTTCAATTTCAGATCTTGATAGCTTCAACCCATATTCCATCAGTGTATGTATCATAATGTAATTCTCCATTCCATTCTCTTCCAGATCAGACATGTCGAATTTCAACGCTATCTCCGTGATAAAGTCTTCAACGAAATTCTCCTCTTGTTTAAACCGCAGCTCAAGAATCACTTGATTTCGTTTGTTGCTCCAAGCTCTCGTTGCGTGTCCTAAACCATACGTCACATTTCTTCCTTTTACTTTGAATCGTTTGGTCTTGTATGGCCACTGTAGACCACTCTTCTTTACTCCATACAGAAGATCCGCTAAACTCCATGTCTCGTGTTTTATGATGGAATGTGTTTCATCTTCATAAGCTAGCATCAATGTATTTAATTCACTTCCCTCTTGAAAGTTTCTTGGCTTATTATTTAAACTTAATAATAGCAACACATAATCTTCAAAGCTTTTACGTTTGTAGCTTTGTCTTCGTGGCCCTCTCAATGTCATCTCATCATCCGCCATTTTCTCCTTATCACCAAGAAACAGAGCATTATACGACGTCGTCGCAGCCTTGCTTCCGTTGTTTGAAGCTATGCTGAATATTACTCCGATGAATAATTCTTCAGCGACCACTTGCCACCTCGAAAGAAACTTGTTGCCCACGTCTTGTTCTAACATTTTGGTGACGGTGAAAATTGTTACCGTTTTGGGAACAGGAACAAGATTGATCTTCCATGCTAGAAATATCCCAAAACTCGCTCCACCAGATCCTGTAGTCGCCCAAAACATATCTTCACCCGTAGAAGCTCTGTCGAGTAATTTACCATTCGCATCAACCATCTTTGCGTCTAACACGTTATCTCCACCAAGACCGTATTTCCTCATCATTGAACTGTACGCACCACTTGTTATATGCCCACATATGCCTAAGCTCGTGCACAAACCGGCCGGACCGCCATGGACTCTGCTCTTCTCTGTCTCTGTGTCAACGAGCTCCCGCTGTACCATTGATTTATTCGTCTCGAGATTTATGTGTCCCAACCTTGTGTTCTCTCTATTTGAGTCACTCTCCATCGCCAAAGATAGACATATAGGTTTATTTACTCCCATACGAACTTTGTATAACCGTTTCTTCGATCTTATAGCTCTGACCAATAGTTTGCCGTCACAATCATGCATGGTTAGATATTCATCTTTCAATCTCACATCACATCCTGATTATGTTGCTTGTCCGAGACTGATTATGCTGCTCTTCTAGTCTGGAGTGAAATAGACATCGGCCATAGTTCTTATCTCTCCATTCTGGTCAATAAGCTCGATAGACCCTTTCCCTTTGATGTTGATACGCGAGTCATCACCAAACTTGATTTTTCCTGTAATAGACTCGTCGATTTTTGCAAATTATCGTCGATTTCCAGTCATGTGATTAGTGGCTCCAGTATCAAGATACCACATATTATCTTCTCCATTAGACTCGTACTTGGCATCACTTTTCCTTCATTAAGATAGACCTCTTCATGCATCATAAGCTCGTCTGCTTCTTGAGTGTCAGCTTTATCTTGCTCTTGTGTCTCTTGTAGCTTGAGGAGTCGGTCTGGACAGGTAGAGGCGTAATGACCCATCTTGTCGCATCGATAACACGTTACTCTCGACGTATCTGTTCCTCCATTATAGTAACCTCGACCTCTGCCCCTGTAGTACCGTCCCCCTCTTCCTCGATATCCTTTATAGTCCTCATGGTAATTACGAGCGGATTGCTGTTCCGTATTAGAGTACATAAGCTTGCTTTGGTCCTCTTGATTATTATCTTCTTCCTCTTGAACCCGTTCTTCATAAGCCTTTAAACGTCCCACAATATCTTCAAAACTCGTGTTCTTAAGATCAAGGACTTGCTCAAGGGATGCTACAATGTGTATATATTTATTGCGAGCGAGGCTCTTAAGAAACTTTTTGACAAGTTTTGATTCTTTAATCTCTTCTCCTAAGGCAAAGGATTTTGATGAAATTTCAGATAGCTTGCCGGCGAAGTCATCGATTTTCTCGGTGTCCTTCATCTTCAATCTATCAAATTCTGCCATTAAGGTTTGCAGTCTAGCTTCTTTTACTCTCTCCGCACCAACATGTCTAGCTTTGATAGCATCCCAAACCTTTTTTGCTGTATCTAACTCTCCGACTTGTAGTACTAAGGTTTCGGGTATTGCTTGAAACAACAGAGCAATAGCCATATCATTTTTTCATCCTCTTCCATTGCCGTCTCTATAATACTCCACACCTTATGAACTTTAAGCATGTTCTTCATTCTAATGGCCCATACGGTGTAGTTCCTCGAGTTTAACATTGGACACTTGATATAAGATCGCTCTCCTACCTTTGTCTTCATCGTAACAAGTTCGTCTCCCATTGCTCGGGTTTGACGTTAGGTTTAAAGATCTGTTGATGAACAATATTCATCGTGAACAGAATCCGTCGATGAACAGTGCTTCGTCGATGAACAGTGTCCCGATATGAACAGTGATCTTGAGAACCTAAAGCTCTGATACCAAATATAGAATCTCAATTGTATGATCTCAAATAATAAGAATATCTCTCTTATTAATCTCTTAAGGAAAATCACTCAAAACTTTAAGCTCTTTCACACAATCGTAAAACTCAGAAACTATACCACACATTGGTATCTTCTTATATAGAGATTAGATTACCCATAAACTCTATGACCTTAACATATTTCATATTTCCTTTTCCTAATCCGTTTACTAAACCATAACTCGGTAGGATTAGGTCTTTAACTTATATCTCAAGTTTCCTTTTTTTTTCAAGCTTAATCCAACATGTCTCTCGTCGACTCGCAGCCCCATGGTGGAGGTGTTTAACGACTTCAAACATTAGGATGGTCCAAGTTGGAGTTACGAATGGAGGAAGATCTACAAAGTCTAGTTGCATAGGATGTGATCCTACATCAGTTGTAGTGACACTACTTACCAATTATGGTGTCGGGAAGAGAGGTAAAGGTGTTCTTGGAATGGCGGCGTCTAATGGAAATTCCTGTCTCTCGAAGCGAGCCTCGAGGTTTTGACTTTCTGATATGTTCGATCCACGAGTAGGGTAAGCATCCTTTAAATTTCTGATAAATCGTTCGCCATTGGCGGGAGTGGAGAGGTCGGTCGTTGATTGGACCTACCTCTGGTAGCAGACAAACTATTGCTCTGGTTCCATACCAATGAGTTAGGTCGATCGGTGGGAACACTTACAGGAGGGGCCACATGGAGAGTTTTTCACTCATGGTTGGAGAGTTTTATGGAGTGGGTGTTTGGGTCCATCATTGATAGGGGCGTGGCTATGTTCCCCGGTGGGGATGGTGCTCTGCTGAGTTGAAATGGCTTCGTCGGCTTGGATTGATGTTTTGTTGTGGTTGGATTCACTGGTTATGGAATCCATTTTGATCTGTGATCGGAGTCTTAAGTCATAGATCGATTTTTATCGTGTCTCCACAGACAACGTAAATTGTGAAAGTTAAATTCCGCAGTCGGAATTTTAATGTGAATAAACTAAGATTTTGATAAACGGTAGAAAGAGATCTATGTGAGTATATCTCTAAGATAGTTTGTGTGAATTGGATTAATGTTATTGACAATGATTAAGATAATACAAATAACAAAGTCCAAGATAACACATCTCGAAGAAAGTACTCTAGGTCTCAAGTGAGAAACTCAAAAAGCGTCTATGAATAATGTTTTTGGCTTGTTTTTTATACTACTCAGCTTGCTTTAACTACTCTGCGTATCTAGGATGCACGTCATGTGCCTTTCTACGGAGATCTCCTGTTATGTAACCAACTAACCATGAGGTGACAGAGTTTTGGTTGTTTTCCATAAACTCAGAGCTTACTAACTCAAACTGCGAAGTAGTCCTTTGGATTTAAATAACTGGACTTTGCGGATGAATCATGTTTTCACTGTCAATTTTGATTGGGCCTTTACTGAGTCGGATTTATGTGATATATCATTTTCCAACATATTATATATTATATGGCTTAGATTGCAATATACAGTCATTCATCATTTGTCTGTTAAAGATTATGAAGTTGCAGTGGAACACAGGGATACAATAGATAAGAAAAAATAAACAGAAATCTACAATGCAAACACACTCTTACCGTAGATTCAATAGACGGCTAACCAGTGACAGTGACGCACAAATGCATACCAGCTGCGATAGTTTTAAGTGGGGAACACAACACAAGTTGGAAAGACAACGAGAGGGAATTTGCGACAAGCCTCTATACCAGCTGCCTCGGTTAGATCAGGCTTATCAACTCCATGTCCGACTTTGATGTTCCAGTCAAAACGTTTTACAATATTTACCAGTGACACTTCAACCAATACCAATGCTAATCTGATTGAAGAAGAAGAAGAAGAAGAAGAGCTTGAAATGGGTTAGTTGGAATAAGAGTTAATGGGCTCACGAAATAGGCCCAAATAAGAGAATGAATATAAGGTTAGATTCCAGAGATTTTTGAGCCTATAGGAGTTGTTGGAGGTTGTTAGAGTCTAAGCTTGGGATGTTACTTGTGTAAGTGAGTCTAAGAAGTAGAAGTAAAAGGTCACCAATGTGTCTAAGTAATGATGGCTTCTAAGAAGACTAATATAAGAATGAATGTGTATGTGATGTTGAAATGTACGAGAAACTGAATGAAAAAGAGTGTTGAGAAAAACATGTTCTTGCACAAGAAAGATAAAACAGAGTATACAGACAAAAAAGAGACAAATCTGAATAGTTCAGCAAATATACGCAACTGTTAACTTTTCTTTCGACTCATGATCTTGTAATCTGTGTGATATCCTAACATGTCTTGTACACAGCTTCCATCATCTCTGGGTCTTCAGGATATACCCTCACTACATGTCTTCTGGTAAGGATCAGTGTCTGGCAACTTGGCAAGGCTGGTACCATTCGTATATTTACGATGAATCGGCTCAGCTCGGTACTTAATTCGTCTGATTGGATACTTTTGGTTCTAAACTGGCCTAAACTGTACCATTTTAACTAGGTTTCAGCACTATATATAGCATTTTACTTAAATTCATTAGACCATTTCCAATGGTTTAGTCTATTTTTTCCTCTAAAATAGAGTATAGAGTTAGATGTTGCTCTAATGGTACTCTATTTTAAAATGAAAAATAGAGTGATGAACAAAAAATAAAAAAATTACTCTATATATGGAGTAAAAAATAGGTTTACACTATTATAGAGTAGAAAATAGACTACTATTGGAGCATTTTTACTATAAACTCTATTTTAAAGAGAAAAATAAAGTGGGGTTGGAGATGTTCTTAAAATAAAGAAACCAGCAATATAACAACATACAGAAAATCTTTTGTGTTTTATTAAAAGCCATCTGATCGATCAAATGGTAGACGGTGAAAACAAAGCAGAAAGCACATGACGTTATTAAAGAAAAAAGTCAGGTAAAAGATAAAACATTTGCCAAAGTCTTTAAAGACGGATCTGATCCACGAACATAGAAGTCATGTACTCCTTAATTTTTCCTTGGGGATCTGTGTAACCTTCGTATCCATTGTAGCAGACGTGGATCATGCGTGCAAGATCAATGACTGCCTTAAGAACACAGTGTCGCACACCAGTTATTGTCAAGAACTCTTCATTTATTATCTTATCAGCCTCTCCAACCATTTTATTAAGCTCCCTAAAAGCTTCATTTTCGGAAACTCCATATTGCTTCATATAACAGCTGACAGCATTGGTGACGTATCCTCTACTAATGTCATCCTAATTAAAATAGTATGTGTAAGTCGGGATGATAGATAGAACAAGAAAGTATACATACCCGATATGTGAAGAAATGGTTTACGCATATGTACCTGGAAACCAGTTATATCATCCATAAGACGACCTTTGACACATAAAGATTGGACGATTTTTGGTCTGGACTTTAGCCATTCAAAAGCTTCTTTTGCAGCCATCTTTCCCTTAGACATGTATCGACTTGCCAAAGTCGCATACACTGCGACTTCCACCTCACCAACCTCCATGTACTCCTCAAAGCTAGGCACGTGATAAACTAGGCCCCATTTTGCGAGATCAAAGTTGGTTTTCACATGTGTCTTGAACTGCATGCTCAATAATATAGATCTGCGTTACGTTACAACACTAAATGTAGTTTTCTAAAGTTATTTTGAAATAATGATAAAAGCATGACCTTTCTTTTCCTTGAAATATAATCCTGCGAGTTCAGTTGAAAGTTATTCCAAAGCCATATGGCCGTTTTTTTTTGAAACACCAATACTTTCATTAAATAAAAGAGCTTAAAGCCCAGAAGATACAAAGTTTGCAAGGCAGGCATTTGCTAGGGCATTTGCAGGCTCATTTGAGTTTCTAGGGACGAAAGAGAAAAAGCAGAAAGTAAACAAAGACGCGAGGCCGGCGATGTCCAAGAGAACTCCGTGGAGTTCCGATGAGCCTCGATTCCGGTTGATTGCTCTAACGAGCACTTGAGAATCTGAGCGTACCCAGATATGGGTGAGATTGAGAGATCGCCTGTTGGAGAGCCTTCCTAACAGCTAAGGTTTCTGCAAGAATTGGGGAGGAGACATGCGTCTGAAGTTTCCAGATATGAGTGAGATTGAGAGATCGCCTGTTGGAGAGCCTCCCTAACAACTAAGGTTTCTGCAAGAAGTGGGGAGGAGACATGCGTCTGAAGTTTTGATCCCCTGTTTACTTCCAAGGTAGATGGGGATGTGAAGATCCAGCTGATTCCTACTGTAGTTGAATCCGATTTCCAAGTCGCATCTGCGTTACATCGGATGGCAGAGCTCGTTTCAATCGAGAGATGCGGAAGTGTGTTGGTAGCTGCTCCTCTTATCAATTTAGGTTTTTGGGCAACTCCTTAGCTAGATAGATTGTTTTGTTGAAGGTCTCATGTGGTGATATATCCTATTTTGGAAGAGGAGTTGATTGCGGGTACACCAGATAGACCAATAGATAGACCAACAAAGCCAGAGATTTATGGAGACGCCATACGGTGGAAGGTTCTTCTTCCTCTGTGAGCCTACCAGGAGGGTTCGAAAGGAGTTGAGGGCATTGTAGTCCAGATAGTCCTCCCAGGGTCCTAGGGTCCAAACTTCTTGTGCAAAGCGGCAATGGAAGAGGGCGTGTAGAGTGATCTCCTGACAATTGCAGTGAATGCAATTCGTATTCGACGAGACTCCACGCCGTGTTAAGTTTTCACCTGTAGGGAGTGAATCTTGAGCCGCTTTCCACAGGAACATCTTTAGCTCCAAAGCCATATGACAGTATATTGATATACTACTAATAATAAAAAGATGAGCCCTTTGTCTTGGGGAGATAGTGATGCAAGTTGGCAACCAAAGGCAATAACAAATGTTCTGGAAAAACAAATGTACGAGGAATATTTGGTGTGTGTGGTGTTTGTGGCTTAACTTACTGCTAGTTACAAATATGAATATGTTTGTTTGTATTATTAATATATCATCAAATAAAATATTTTCTCTCTAGCTCTCTTACTCTAGGTTTTTTCATTTTCTAGTAATTAATCTAGGGTAATTCTCTCAAATAGTTTTTTTTTCAAAAAAAATTTGTCATAAAAAGAGCCCTAAAAAAAGAAAATGACTAAAATAGTCTTTTTATTTTGAAAATTTTAATTTTAATTTTTTATTTTTAAAAATTTGAACCCATCCCAAAACCCAACACCTTAACTCTAAACCCTAAGTCATGAGTTAACCCTAAAGGTATAAATGCATATTTACTCTTCCATAAAAACATCTTTTGATCATTTTTCTCTTTGAAAATCTACTTTTGTGAAAATAAACTAAAAAGGCTATCTACGAGAATTTCTTATTTTTTTTTATGATTTTTTTTTCCACAATTAATAGGAAGAGAAAAACTAGGAAAACAACGATTAATAGCATGTGAAGATATTATGATCTCCAAAAGGATATTTGAAGAAAAAAAATGAGAGACAAAATGAATAAATGAAAAATGTGAATTTGTATTTCCTTAAGCTATTATGAAAAACGTGATTTTTCCCATAACAAGTTAAACAATATTCCTATCTTATCAATTTTTACATGGATGTCATTTATTAAATGAAAGATATATTTTATTTTAAATTTTAGAGTTAGACTTAAATTTTGTAAAATTATATATCCACATATATCTCCTACAAAATAATGTTTTATGTAACATTTAAATTAAGGATAAAACTGGAATCATGAAAATTGTTGATACTATATATTTTTAAGAATAATATGTCACATCACAGTATTTTTCAAAATTGTTTTTCATTGACAAATTTTCACAATTATTAAGGAAAAAATAATTAGTCAGATTAGTTTAGTTTCTTAAGCGTATTACCCTTGATTGTTATATGCATGCTTATGTCCACGACTTAATCATACCAATAAAGAAGATAGTTTGATTGCTTTACCACTTCCTTTGAGGCGCTCACGTTGTATGATCTTCCTTGTGGCCAAAGTTCTCTTTCAAACTCTTCGAAAGTATCTATCATAAAGTTCAACACGAATTTCAATAATCAGGCTGTTTATCCATGGTATGCTCGTGAGCCCACCTGTACAACATCTTCAGCATCATCATCATCATCATCACTATAATAATCATTGTTTACTTAATTTTTTGATACCTTTCCAAGCTATTAGCGAGGCCTTCAGCTTGAGGAAGAGATGCATATCTGTCAAATGTGTCATCTAGAAGCACTAAAATGGTGAAGTACTTAACCATTATAATCCTTGCACGTGATAGTTGTGGCTCAAAGCACATCGCTTGTACAAAGAAATGATTTTCGACGATTCTGTGTCTGAAGTAAGGTGGTAGCTTGGATTCAAACTCTAGATCATTGTACCATCTTGCATCCAAAGTTATAGGTATTTGATTAGAATAGTTTCTGTAAAGAATTGTAATTCAAGTCCATATAAATACCATTAATGTGAAGATATGTTACATACTCTGTAAGGATTTTGAGTTCGTTAAGGTATTGGAGCTGTACTAACTTGAAACTGATTTTAGCGAACTTGAGTAGCATCTCGTCATGATATTTTTCTTGTTCATAGAATGAGATATATTCCACTGGGAATAACATCTCCATATTCCAGTGCTGAGGTAGAGTAAGAGCATTTCGAATACGTACTGAGAGATGAGGCGGGCACGTTCCATCAGCAGCCAGTGACTCCAAGTGTCTCGATGTAAATATCAATGCTTCGTCCATTATATAATCTTTTGTCGTCCGCAAATAAGCAGCTTCATACAAGCCATCAACATACCCTTGGCATCTCCGACAAGAGATTCTTTGAAATTTCCGTTGTCCTTTGTTTGTCCTTTGTGAATCTCCTGAATACATCTATTAATCAAAATGGATCAATTTGTTACACTTTAAATAGTTATAGACAACATTTACTTCTATGAGTAGAATCAAAAGCCTAGCTAGGTAAGAGTCTCATTTACCGGAAGATATATGGTGACCGTATCTCCTAAAAACCCAGAAGATGATTGACACTGTGTACAAGTCATTTTCACCTTCTATCATCTCCTCTTTCTTTTCGACACCTTCTTTTAGAGTCTCATCTATCTCGTCCTCCAAGTGATGTGCAAGGCCAAGGCTCACCAACAAATATATCATAAGAAGTCTCTTCTTTGCTGAATCGATCCCTTGGTAAGACATGAGCGCCTTCTTCACTTTTGGCTTTAGTACATCGATTTCTTTCCTAAGCGCATCAATTTCCTACAAGTAAAACATGCACGCATGTGTTCACCTTCTCTAATCAGTGTCCGCCATCAGCTTAGAGCGTGTAAATCATACTAGTACTTTAGGGGCCACAAGCTCTAAAAATCTGTTGTAGTATAATGAATTAATAATCCTTGCTCTTCTATCCTTCTATGAGTGTCATTGGTTCAAATATTCCGTCCTACACATTTTCTAATTTTTCCTTTTATGTTACGGATCGGCCGTTAAATATTATTTTCTTGGCTTGGAGCCACCAGCTCTGTCTCTACTCTATATACCTGATGATCAGGGTATATTTATAAATATATATATATACACACACACAGTATTAGAGCCAGACCAATGATTTGATGGAGCACATAATTAATAATAATATTATACCAATATAATAAAAGTAGATAATTCATTAATAACTATATATAATGAACTGTTAATAACAATAGAAAAACAACTAAAAACTGTGAAAAATAATAATTACAAAAAATTTCTCCATTTCATGACAAATTTCAAAATGTAATTTCTAAAATTATATCAGTTATAATAATGAACTACTACAGATAATACTAATTAGAACATATATACAAAAGTATCCTTCAAATTTACATGTATATATATATATATAACAATATGTCAATATTATACATAAATTTTTTGTGGTTATCATACCATAAAGAACTATACTCTAAAATATTAAAGAAACTGAATGGAGTATTATTATTTGAATATAATTAGAATTATTCATTTATTAACAGTTGCAAATGCCTACTATCAATTATGAAATGTGCTTTAGAAAAAGCTGAAAACTCAATATGAAAATGTGATAGAAAGACTATGGAAAATAAAGAAAAGAAAAGATATGCTAGCAAGAAAAAAATATTAACAATAAAACAAAAGTAGGAAAATGCTACCACAATAGCTAAAGAGAGATGCAATACAAGTAAACGTGTCAAACAGAACATTAATTTTACTGGAAAAAAATATAAACTGGAAGCTTCGAACTCTGTAGGAGCTGAAATTAACTAAAGGTATATCTTTACCATTTTCTGTCAAGATATGTGAATTTATTTTCAAGGAAATAGCAAAAGATACGAGAGATCTTGAATCTAAAACTGCTAAATAAGTAAAATTCTATTTAAGAGTCTTAAAACACTAAAACGATCCTTAAATATATGATTAAGGTTTAATCTAGTTCTAAATTAAAGAAAAGATTAAAGCTAAGAAGTGAAGAAATATCGGTGAGTTAGGTCTACCAATTGTAAATTTTATAAAGTAGCTGGGGGCACATGCCCCCCAACTCTATAGACCCGCCCATGGATATATATACCAGCAGTGGCGAAGCCACATGTACCCATGTGCACCTACTAATTTTTCAATTTTTGTTATTTTGGTACGTAAAATGAAAGAAACTTATTAGAAAACTATTTTTATTACATCAAATGTTAAATATATTTTATGCACCCATAAAATTTGCCCATTAACATACTTACGGAGACATCGACAAAAATAGAGTGGAACTGATCAGTCCATGGAGAAGGTAGCAATTCCTTAAACGTACGATTGCTTTCTTGATCATCACGAGTCATGGAAGTAGTTGCCTTCAAACGAACAAACTTTGGAGGCTTAGTGGGAACCGACATCAGCGGAAAGCAAGAGAGTTTGTTTACTGGAAACAAGTTGTGATTTGGAGAAGGAAGAAAGACTTGAGATCCATGTGTTGGCCCAAAAACTGCTATGGATTTCATTTTCACTACCATTGATATGTAACACATGTTCATTATCAAATTTATAGGCACGGGGTATTTGTTCATCCCACCACAAATTCATGATTCTCACATAAGACAGTATAGTATATGTAAATAAAATTTATTTAAAACAAAAATAGTACGCTTTGAAAAAAAAAACAAGAACAAAAAACAAAATAGTATGCATATGATCGTATGATTAAGGCACGTGCACCACATACCAACTAAAAGAGGGCACTTCGGACAACACCAACAGAAGGTACGTGACACCACTTCACTCGGAACACAACAGAAGTTGGAAAGACAATAAGAGGGTATTTGCGACATGCCTCTATACCAGCTGCCTCGGCTAGATCAAGCTTATCAACTCCATGTGGTCCGACCTGGACTCTCCAGTCAAACCGTTTCGCAAAGTTTGCTACTGTCACTTCAACCAATACCAATGCCAATCTGATTGCAGGACATAGTCTTCTACCTGATCCAAAGGGAATAAATTTATAATCTTGTCCTTGAAAATCCAAAGATGAATTTAAATGTCTCTCTGGCTTAAATTCTTCTGCATCTGGTCCCCATGTTGCATTATCTCGTTGGATTGCCCACGCATTAATCATCACCTGTATTGGAATTTCTTACAAAGTTATTAGTTTTAACATTAATTTTGTAAAAAATAGTAGTACTAATATTTGGGTATATGGTTTTATAAGACCTAATATAGAACGATAATATTTTGCTTCAGTATTTACAATTATTTTTAAAGACTGAAATATTATATTGTATTACAGTAAAACCTCTATAAATTAATAATGTTGGGACTTTCAAATTTTATTAATTTATAGAGATATTAATTTACCAAAGTTTTCTTTTTTAGATTTTTTTTCTATTTTTGAATATTTTTATCAATAAAATAAGAAAATATTTGATTTTACCATATATAAATTATTAAAATTTTGAATTTTGACTTTCATATTATTTTATTATCTTTTTTGGGGTATATTTTTATGTTCTTAGAATTGTTATGTGGTTTTCGATATAATTTTACTAAATATTATCAAAATATATTAAAATATTAAGAAAAATAGAATTATTTTTATTGTGAATATAAAACCAACAATATAATGTTTAGTTTGTACTTATATAAATACATATAGAGATAGATTATTAATTTATAATTTTAATTGGACTATATATTTACATGGGAGTTTTTAAAATATTATTATCTTATTATTTTATCGATTTGTGTCATATTTTACACCAGCCCAAGTTGGGACCGAGAAAATTTATTAATTTATAGAGATTATAAATTTATCGAGTATTAATTTATAGAGGTTCTACTGTAGTTTACACTAAGAAAATATACACCTTACAATATTATTTGCAAAATATCCTTTTTTTTGTCATTTGTGTTACAATTTCCAAAATAATCAATTAATGGTGGTCCAGAGAATTGTACTCCCTCCCTTTCAAAATGATCTATATTTTAGAAAAAAAAATTTCTACAAGATTCATATTTTACTTTTTCAATGTATGTAATAATAACAATTGTAAATTTTAATAACATTAATTGTATTCTTGAACTTTGATTGATTAAAAATCATAGGAAATAGCTAACACGGAAAACAATGCATTTATTATCAAAATTTTACGTGTTTTCTTAATAAGTGTGAAAACTTTAGAATATCTCCCTCCGTTTCATAAAGAATGTCACTTTGACATTTTTCACACATATTAAGAAAATGATTGAATTGCATTTAAGTTTTTATTAATTACACATATTCAACCAATAGTATTTTAGATAAATTAAATTATTTATAAAATCAATGTATTTTAATTAATATTGAGCTGAAAGTTGTATTGGAATTCTAAAATGACACTCTTTTTGTAACAAGAAAAAATGTTAAAATGACACTTAATATGAAACAGGGAAGAATATCATTTTGAAACGGAAGGAGTATTATTTGATAAAAATAATTTTATGTTTTCTTCTTTAAAAGTAAATACTATAAAAATTATGTTTCGCAGGATTAATGGGAGCAAGAAACACAAGGGCAAGTTTAACACCACTTCACTCGGAAGTCGAAGCCCTTATCCGGGCAATGGAATGCATGAAGAAGTTAAGGCAGTATCAAGTTACGTTTGCAACACATTGTTCTCAATTGGTGAAGATGGTTTGAACCGTAAGAATGACCAACATTTGCAAGTTATTTGGAAGACATCAAGATCTTGAAGGAAGTTTCAATCACTCGAGCTCATTAATATATCCCTCCGCTTCATAAAGAATGTCACTTTGACATTTTTCACACATATTAAGAAAAATAGAATTATTTTTATTGTGAATATAAAACCAACAATATAATGTTTAGTTTGTACTTATATAAATACATATAGAGATAGATTATTAATTTATAATTTTAATTGGACTATATATTTACATGGGAGTTTTTAAAATATTATTATCTTATTATTTTATCGATTTGTGTCATATTTTACACCAGCCCAAGTTGGGACCGAGAAAATTTATTAATTTATAGAGATTATAAATTTATCGAGTATTAATTTATAGAGGTTCTACTGTAGTTTACACTAAGAAAATATACACCTTACAATATTATTTGCAAAATATCCTTTTTTTTGTCATTTGTGTTACAATTTCCAAAATAATCAATTAATGGTGGTCCAGAGAATTGTACTCCCTCCCTTTCAAAATGATCTATATTTTAGAAAAAAAAATTTCTACAAGATTCATATTTTACTTTTTCAATGTATGTAATAATAACAATTGTAAATTTTAATAACATTAATTGTATTTACTGAACTTTGATTGATTAAAAATCATAGGAAATAGCTAACACGGAAAACAATGCATTTATTATCAAAATTTTACGTGTTTTCTTAATAAGTGTGAAAACTTTAGAATATACTCCCTCCGTTTCATAAAGAATGTCACTTTGACATTTTTCACACATATTAAGAAAATGATTGAATTGCATTTAAGTTTTTATTAATTACACATATTCAACCAATAGTATTTTAGATAAATTAAATTATTTATAAAATCAATGTATTTTTAATTAATATTGAGCTGAAAGTTGTATTGGAATTCTAAAATGACACTCTTTTTGTAACAAGAAAAAAATGTTAAAATGACACTTAATATGAAACAGGGGAAGAATATCATTTTGAAACGGAAGGAGTATTATTTGATAAAAAATAATTTTATGTTTTCTTCTTTTAAAAGTAAATACTATAAAAAAATTATGTTTCGCAGGATTAATGGGAGCAAGAAACACAAGGGCAAGTTTAACACCACTTCACTCGGAAGTCGAAGCCCTTATCTGGGCAATGGAATGCATGAAGAAGTTAAGGCAGTATCAAGTTACGTTTGCAACACATTGTTCTCAATTGGTGAAGATGGTTTCGGAACCAGAAGAATGACCAACATTTGCAAGTTATTTGGAAGACATCAAGATACTGAAGGGAAGTTTCAATCACTCAGAGCTCATTAATATATCCCAGACACTTAATACAAGGGCGTACAGTCTTGCATGGAGTGCTAGGCAGCAATCGTCGTTTGTCGTTCATATAGATGCCGAGTTACCGGTGTGGTTTGCAGAATCTTAGTTGAATCTGTGTATTTTGTTGACAAAAAAAAAAAAAAAAAGGGAATGTAATACGCAACACGTATATAAAGATGTTACCTGTGTGCCTGCAGCAATGTCATATCCTCTTAATCTGACATCTTCGCTTAATAGTCGGGGTACTATTATTGAAAGTGGCGGATGTAAACGAAGTGTCTCCTTGATTATAGCATTTAAGTAGTTCATCTTCTCAACATCTTCCTCATTTACATATGAATTATGCGCTGAAACGGAACAAATCTCGTCTCGAAGCTTTTTCACACATTCTGGATGTCTCACAAGCTCTGTCAATGTCCATTCTAGTAGTGACGAAGTTGTTGTTGTTCCCCCTATGAACATGTCCTTAAAAAAAAGATAAATATGTTGATTTTACACAGTGGTTTTAAATGATTCATTCATAATATTACATGATAAAATATTTAAATGTGTCTTACCAAAATGATGAGTTTTATGTTGCTTCTATCAAAAACGAAGGGCGCCGTCTGCTCTCTTTGAATCGATAACAACGTATCAACAAAACCTGATCTTTTTTTATCTACATCTAAATCATGTTCTTGCACCACCTTTTCCAGAAAGTCATCGAATGTTTTACTTACTTCTTCTGCTTTACCGTCCAATCTGCGGATCCAATCTGCACGTTCCATTTGCTTGTTCGTAGATGCTGCTTTCTTTGACACAGCATTTGCTGGAGAGAGCTGAGAAATGACCTCAATTTTTTCTGCATCAACAAGGCCAGGCGTCTCTCCAAGGAGCTCATCTCCAAGGAGATCATCATTATCCAGGTCAATCATATTCTCATCTATATTATTTTCAGCCATCATTTTCTCAGCCATTTCAAGACGTTCTGTTTCCAGAACTAGGTTATCAACCTCAGTAGATTCAAGCTCAGTTAGAGGAACATCTAGGGCCTGATCTAAACCTTCTTCTAACTCAAGAATAGCATCATCTTGTTCTAATAAAGGTTGATCATACCTTTGGACTTGTGGTGCGTCGGTTGGCTTAACGGGCGAAGTTAGAATGATTCCTTGGTTCGCACGGATCAGGGGCCGGGGAGTCTTGTGCGTTGGTGAAGGTGGTCCGGTGGCAGTGGCTTTGCCTTTGAGGCGACGGATCCGTTCCTCCTCTGCCATTGCAGCGTCAAAATCCGATCGATGAGTTTCAAAAATCTCTCCTGATTCCAGGGATACACGATTGTCCGTAATGGTCTTTTGAGAGTCAAAAGTAGCTCTAGATCTTTCCATACGTTCGTCCTCCGTCCGGCGAGGTGCCAAGTAGTTGCCTGATCTGTTTTTGTGTTCTCCAGAAAAGCTTCGTGGTCGCCATTCAGCGAAAGATGTTCCGTTCAAAGTGTTTTGTGGTGCGTCCTCTTTGTGATCCTTGCAGTTCCTTCTTCCTAGCTGGGTTTTCCAGACGGCTCCATACTTCTCTGCCATGATGGGTGTAGTGGTTCTCTTGTCTGCTCGAACTCTTGCGATCTCTAGCACGAGGATCAGTGACTCGAGTTTCGCGAGGTTGATAGGATGAGGACGCGCTTCTCCTTCTTTTCTCCCCACGGTTGAGTTCGCTATATCTCGTGGTTTCCGAGGGGCTAGGATGTCTCCCATTAGTAGGGGAGCGAGCTCGCTTTAGCGGATTTCAAGAGTTAAAACCTTGGGAGCCTTGAATAGGGAATCTAGCCCGTTCATTGTTCTCTAGATTTTCCTGTCGCAACTTCCTCTTAAGTTCTCTTTCCTCTGGTGCCAACAGGGGGCATGTATTTTCATCATGAGAGATGAGGTTGCAGGTGAAACAGTAACGGTGAAGGCCATCATATGATAACAATACTTTCCCGATGTCTCCACTTGGGAATCCTATTCTTCGCTCAAATTGTAGGGGTTTGTCCGCGTCAATGGAGACTTGGATTCACGCCTTTTTTCATCGACTAGGAGCTTTTTCCCAAGCGCGTTAGCAATCTCCGTGAAATTTTTATCATTCCAGAAATGAACTGGGACTCCCGTCACATTGATCCAAAACGGGATCGTGTTTGGAAAATTCTCGCTAGTGAAGGGTTCCCAACGTTCCAGCGCGAAACTCCACTGGTTGAAATGACAGGGACGCTTATTTAGGACCATCTGCAAGTCCTCCTCTTTGTCAAAATCGAATTGAAAGCGGCCATTCCCGAGGTTCAGTCCACGGACTCTTCCCTCTACATTCCAGATCCGGGGGCGGGGGAGAAGGTTGATCAGGGCATCGATGCTCCTTCCACGGATGTGGAAAACACGTCCAATGAGTGTGAGACGGAAACGCTCCTTGACGTCATTGAGATCACACTCCGGTATGCTTATGATATCATCTTCCAATTGAGTGGCGTTACGATATCCATTGGAGGAACCTCCGTTACGGATCAAAAGGGATGATTGACTCATAAATCCAGAGAGATAGAGAGAAAAGAAAAATGAGAGAAAACCTCAGATAAATCTATCTCTTCAATATATAACATTCTGAAAAGACACGTCTCTTGAGGAAAAATGACGAGTGTAGGGGTGCAAACAAATTGAAACATATATGAGATAAGAAGCATATATGTTACCCCTATAGATAACCATCTAATATTAACAATCCCATTGGTACGGGACCTACTTTGATCTTTGCCAACTCTGTTTGATGTGACCGCCAGCTGGCATATTTCCATCTTAAATTTATGTTTACCCTTGCCTATCTGCGTTCTCTTCTGTTTGACAGTTATTCCAATATTAAACTTGTACCGCTGTCTCTGACCCATTTCCGGTTATCGAAGAAAATCAGAACTAAAATCACAGTGATACCGAAACCGGTTTACATAAAACCATGGATGGAAGATGTATTGAAAAGTATTTTCCGTTTAATGTTGCTTAATTGAGGAGATAACCGCGAAGAGACGACAGAAAACGGTTAAGATGCCAATTGAGGCAAGAGGGGTAAAGAAGACAGGGAGGGTCAATATCGTAATTGAGAAGAAAACAAGTGGTGATTTGAAGAGAACCATATCTATATGACGTGAAGGGGTTTTCAGAGAAACAATTAATCAGTTTCGTGTGTTTCAAAGAAGAAGAAGAACATATCGATCTATTTTGTCATAAAAAAGAAGAACAGATCGAGACGAAGATCTCCAAAGAGATTTATCATCTCAAGTAAGTTTCTATATCAAACTCGTGATGAAAATAACAAATTCAAACACAAACATGTGTTTTTTATACAAGCATGTAAATATATATATATATGCGTCTACTTCGATCCTTTAGATATGTGAAAATATTCATCTTAACGGACTGTTTAATTAATAAATCTTCAAAAAAAAAAAAAACGGACTGTTTAATTACTAGGGTTTGTTGTTCGATGGCTTCTCCAGATTATGTAGAGAAACAAAGTTAGTAAATATATAGAGACATGATACATGATTCCTGTTTGTGTTATCAATCGTTCTACGTTCAAATTATGAGAAGTTCATCTTTCATAGTGAAACTCTCGACTATTTCCTGATTAGTCTAGGTTTTGATTCGAAAAACACACACACACACACACATAAGCACAAGAATCTCTTTTTTTGCACAAGGCAATTCGAAAATACTAATATCATAAACACATCTTCAGGTTTAGTTTAATTTGTTTGAAGAAATACTGTTGAAGAAGGATAAAAACATAATTTTATTTTATTTTATTTTGGTGTATTGCTTTCTGTCGTTTCGTAGAACATTAATTAGTTATATGTACATTTGTTTTTATTCACCAGCAGATATGTACTATAGACATATGACAGATAAGTAACGTGGGCCTATTATGCATGATATATTTCATATTTATTTTTTTCGTTCCAAAAGAATATGTAAATAACATTTTTCCTATTTCACTGACAGAATCGTTCGAGTTGAGTAGGTTTATCTCAGGTAAAATTATCAAAAATGGGTTACTGGAATTCCAAGGTTGTTCCAAGGTTCAAGAAGATATTCGAGAAGAGTAGTGTTAAGAAAGCTGCCGCTGCTGAAGCTTGCAAGACCTTTGATGAGTCTAAGGTACATATAATTACCTAAGTGAAATATTCTCTTAATTATGAGGCTATAGGTCCCTCGAGACACCTTTATTTGATCATAAATATATTATCACGCATATACAAGTTAATTTGCTGTATATTAGGTGTTTTTAATAGTTTTTTGTTTGATTCCTGAAAATCAAAACCAATAAGCACGTATCGATTGGACTCTAGCAATTAAGGCTTTTTGTCCTGGAATAATTATCCACTCATATTTATTGGGATTTTTTTATTAGGATATTTGGGGTTTATGTGTTTGCTAATATGGGCACGTATGATGGATCAATTGGGTTTCTTACCAAAAAAAAAAAAAAAAAATTTGGGTACGTATGATAGGAAGCAATCAAGAAGGAAATTGAGGAGAAAAAGACAGAACTCCAACCGAAGGTCGTGGAAACCTATGAGGCCACGTCTGCCGAAGTCAAGGTCCCTATCTTCATTTTCTTTTCAATTATCTAATTTCAGAGCCATGGCTACTAGTGTTATTAAAATTCAAACTTAAAATTAAAATGGGCAGGCTTTGGTGAGAGACCCTAAGGAGGCTGGTTTGAAGAAAAACTCAGCAGCCGTGCAGAAGTATCTCGAGGCGCTTGCCGCTATCGGTAATGATTCAGTTACGCTTTCTCATTGTGCCTGTTATAAATACCCAGACGACAATATTTGCTTGTCTTATTTTACCTGATTTATCGACTATATAAACAGTTATCCATCTTACACCAAATAGTTGCTGGCAGAAACTTTGGATTCCCATCACGTCCAATATATATCGTTTTTTTTCTTTTTTTTTACGGATGTATATCTCGAGCTTAATTCATATTCTTATATCATAGAATCAAAAATATTTATTTCTCCTAGTTGTGTATATTAATAATAAATTGGACTAACACATTATAACATTTTTGGATTATATTGAATGTTTCTTCATACTTCACTAATTTGAAAACTTTAGGTTAAACCTCATCATCTTTATAGAAAATGTGTTTTGATATATTAATTGGATCATTTTTCTTCGTCCTACTTTTATTATATGGAAATAGTGTATTTAACTTATCTTTGTGTCTAATTATGATTTGTAAATTCAGAATTTCCCGGATCAACGGCTGTGAAAGACGCTGCGTCTAGCTTCGGAGCTGGCTATGTCTCCGGACCAGTCACGTTCATATTCGAGAAGGTATGTGTGTTCCTTCCCGAGGAGGTTAAGACACGGGAAGTACCGGTGAAGGAAGTGAAAGCCGAAAAACCGGCCAAAACCGAGGAGCCAGCCAAAACCGAAGAACCAAGTGGTGAGAAAGAGGAGATTGTTGAAGAGACCGTTACAACCGCTGTCGTTGAGGAGCACAAACCAGAGGTCGCCAAGGAGGAGGAGAAAAAACCTATCGAAGAAGTGAAAAAAGAAGAAGCTGCACCACCCCCGGCTCCAGAGGTGGTTGAAAGTCCGGCTAAGGCACCAGAGACGACGACGCCGGCGCCAGTGGCTGAGCCATCAAAGCCTTGATTTGATTCAAGACGGTATGGTTGCTTCTCTTTGTATGAATACATCTGTACGTTAAAAATGAAAGGAACAAAAAAACCTTTTTTCATTCTTTTTATTTTATTTTATTTGTCTGTGTTCTTTTTTTTTGGTAAGTCTTTAATGTGGTTTTATTTACGTTCATGTGAATACAAAATGTTTGTTAATGTTTTTTTCCTATACAGTTATTCAACCAATTAGTTTATCCGACACATATATATAGTTCTGATATATTATCCTTCAATCAATTTAGTCCATTGATTGATTCGCATATATTTGTATAATTTTCTGATTTGTTATTGTCAGATAAGATTTTGTAATCTACAAGACTACTCCTATTTGTAAAATTTTTAATTAAACAGTTTTGTTAGTAGATTTTGGAATACTTTAATTTATCGATGGAACTACGTGGATGAGTTTATGTGCACGTGACATTTGATTTGTCTACCAGTAAGAGGAGAGCACATCGGATTTATTTAAGATAGTTGATGCGTGCAAGTAATAAGGAAATTTTAATTTTCTTAACTCAAATGAAGTGGTATCCACGGTGGACCATTTCCAATGGTTTACTCTATTTTTTCCTTTAAAATAGAGTAATTCTATAATAGAGTTGGATGTTGCTCTAATAGTATTCTATTTTAGAGTAAAAAATAAAGTGATAAACAAAAAATAAAAAATTATTCTATATTTAGAGTAAAAAATAGGTTTACACTATTATAGAATAGAAAATAGAATATCATTAGAGCATTTTTACTCTGAACTCTATTTTAGATTGAAAAATATAGTGGGGTTGGAGATGTCCTTAGAGCAACCTCGACAGTTGGGATTGTGGACTGAGGTCCTGATTTAAATAAAACTAATAATTTATCAGAATTTATTTTTTTAAATAAATCATAATGTTTGATAAAAAAATAAATTCATTTATATGGTGACATGTGTGCAAGATAGTTTTAAAGGGTATCTAAAAATATCAAGTTTTAGAACTTTTCTACTATCTCTCTCGTGTCACTCTCTAATTTTCTTTTATTTTTCTTTTTCTTTAATTATTAAAAAACCCATAAAATGTCACTTTTGGAAGTGTTCTTAGGGCATCTCCAACATCAAATTTGGTATTGAAATTACACTATATTTGATGTATTGGTGCCAAATTCTTTTTGTCATCTCCAACCATGACATCAAGTATCACATCAAAAATCATATTATATATTATTTAATGTTTTCAGTTTTAATACCTTTTATATTTTTATTATTTGAAATTGATAAATAATTGTTTTTCACACTTATATCTCTAATTGTTTTTGTAATTTTATGTTTATTAAATTTATTTACGTTTATATTGTTGTTTTAACAATATTATATATTTATTATATATATAATATTATATTAAAAATTACAAATTATTAATTATAAAAAGCATGTAACAAAATAAAATATATATATTAATAAAAATTTTATTAGTTAGTAATACAATTTTAACTATAATATAAGATAAAAATAAGAAAGCTATTTCATTGTTTGGTCAATTTAATAGTATTATTTAAAGTTTTAATTATTTACTATTAAATCTAACATTTTTTGCTAAATATTAAATCTAACATTACAACAGTGTAATATTATTAATTTTTCATTACTAATTAAATATAACTTGAATAAAAATTATATATGATATTTTAAAATAAAAATACTTTATATGATAATCATTTAGTGATTTCTTATTTGAAAATAAAATAAAATATAAAATTTCTATGATATTTTATTTTTTACAATAGAAAGAAAATGATAATAATCACTTTGTGATTTCTTATTTGAAAATAAAATAAAAAATATTTTAATTATGTAAAAATAATTTTAAAATACAAACAATACAATATATTTATGTTTAATTACAAATTTGAACCGATTAACAATAATAATTAAACTATATCATTAAATGAAACATAATAAAATATAAATATTTAATATTTGGTATGATGAATACTGTTACACCAAATTTGGTGAGATAGTGTCATTTTTGTCCAATCGGAAATGAAATCACACTAAACTTGGTTTTTTGGTGTCCCATCGGAGTTTGCCTTATATATCTTAATCGCAATCTTCTCTAGAATGTATTGTCTTTTCTTTAAAAGAGTTGCGTGATATTCCACTATACCCATTGTAGGCCTAATAAGAAATACTTATATGTTATAAAAAGAACTGAAATTTTATTATATCGCGGGAATTTGAATAAGGGCAAAATATTATACCCGTAGAAATAATAACACTGATATAGAGAGAGAGTGTTTCTTATTAAGGAGAAGATAAGAGTTTTTGGGATGTATTATAAACGATCGAATCGATCGTTTATATAGAAGTTTAAAAAGTAGGATTTCACTGTGCAAATAGTACAGCGGACCCCACATCTTTTTATATTTTCAACATAATCGGCTCCTCCCCCCTTTTTTTGACTTTCGTAACACTCCCCCTTGGGGGCCGGTGTCACTATCCGTTCTCGCTTATCGTCTTTGTTGCCTCGTTAAAAACCTTTCTAGGAAAACCCAATGGGAAAAACCATAGTAAGGTAAAAAGAGTACAACTACGTAAGCTCCCCCTCGAATAAGCAGTCATAGATCCTTCTGTTGACGCATTCCAATGTTATGGATGTGTTTTCTGAATACCGAGGTAGGGAGTGATTTTGTGAAGAGGTCGGCTGCATTGTCGCATGATCGAACATATCTTACTTCAATCTCTTTATTCTTCTCGAGCTCTTGAGTGTATGAGAAGAACTTCGGAGGTATATGTTTGGTTCTATCGCTTTTGATATATCCTTCCTTCGTTTGAGCAACACATGCCGCGTTATCTTCATATAGAATAGTTGGCTCCGTATTTTCGTCAATTCCACTGCTTGAACAGATGTGTCGGCTTATTGATCGTAGCCAAACACATTCTCTACTTGCTTCATGGAGTGCAATGATCTCAGCGTGATTTGAAGAAGTAGCAACAAGTGTCGCTTCGAGAACGCCAAGATATGGCGGTGCCTCCAATTGTAAAACATATCCCGTGCGGGATCGGGCTTTGTGTGGATCGATAAATAACCTGCATCGCAAAACCAATCATTTGACCTTTTGAACTTTTAGGATAAAACAAGCCTAAATCAGTTGTTCCTTGAAGGTAACGAAAGACATGCTTAATTCCATTCCAATGTCTTCGTAGGAGGCGAACTGAATCTCATTAAAGATTGACATCAAAGGATATGTCGGTCGAGTACAATTTGCAAGATACATAAGAGCTCCAATTGCACTTAAGTATGGAGTTTCAGGACCAAGTATTTCTTCATTTCCCTCAGATGGTCGAAACGGATCATTTTCAACATTAAGTGATCTAACGACCATCGGGTGCTAAGAGAAGTTGCTTTATCCATGTTAAAGCGTTTCAATACTCGTTTGGTATATGTAGACTGGTGTACAAATATACCCTTTCGAGAATGCTCAATTTGTAATCCTAGACAATATTTTGTCCGCCGAGATCTTTCATCTCAAATTCTCCTTTCGGATAGTTTGATGCCTTCGGATTTCATTTTGAGTTCCAATAATATTAAGATCATCAACGCACACCGCGATTATCACAATCGGATGTTGTTTTCTTTATGAAAACACAGGGCATATAGGATCATTCGTGTATCCTTCTTTGTTAAGTGTTCACTGAGACGATTATACCACATTCGTCCAGTTGTTTTAACCCATATAATGATCTTTGCAATTTTATTGCACATAACTCTTTAGGTTTGGAACTTAAAGTTTCTGGCATTTTAAATCCATCTGGGATTCTCATATAGATATCAGTATCTAATGATCCATATAAATATGCCGTAACGACATCCATGAGGCGCATTTCTAAATTTTCATTGGCGTAGGCTCATCAGGAATCTAAATGTGATTGCGTCCATGACAGGAGAATAAGTTTCCTCATAATCAATTCCTGGCCTTTGAGAGAAACCTTGGGCTGAGGCGAGCTTTGTATCTTGTAATCTCGTTTTCTCATTTCTTTTTGGACAAACACCCATTTGTACCCAACAGGTTTTACATCTTTGGGTGTGAGCACAATAGGTCGAATACATTTCGTTTGTTAGCGAATCTAATTCGACTTGAATTGCATCTTTCCATTTTATCCAGTCATGTCTCTTTTGACATTCATATACGACTTTGGTTCCGGATCTTCGTTTTCTTCATTTATTTCCTTTCTAAAGGTATGAAGCGTCATCAATATCATCTATCTCATTTCGTTTCCATATCTTTCCATTATGGATGTAATTGATAGAAATCTCATGATTTCCTTCAGATTCAAGATGCTTTATATTGTCGTTAGATTCACAATTTTCTTCGTCCAAAATATTTTCTGTTATTTTGGGAGTATCATGCTTTTCACATTCCTTACGTTTTCTAGGAAGTTTATCTTTTGAACCAATAGGTCTACCGCTTTAAGCGTGTTCACGATTCACGTGTATCAACTGCCGTTCCACCATTTTGTGGTATTTCAATACGGGCAGGAGTATTTGCAGCGGTATATGTGATTTAGTTACCATTTTGGTATCAGCAAATGCATCGGTAGCTGATTTGCTATATTTTGTAAATGCATGATACGTCGAACTTCTAGTTCTTGTTTAGTAGGAGGATCAAGGTGTAATAACGATGGTACACTCCATTTGATCTCTTTTCCTACTTGTTTATTGTCTCCCCAGAGTTGGGAATTCTTTCTCATTGAAATGACAATCGGCAAATCGTGCGTAAACACATCACCGGTTGTGGTTCTAGGTATCTTATTATTGATGGAGAATCATAGCCAATATATATTCCCAACCGTCTTTGCGGTCCCATCTTTATGCGTTAGCGTGGTGCTATTGGAATATAAACCGCACAACCAAAGATTTTAGATGAGAGATATTTGGTTCTTTTCCAAATGCTAACTGTAATGGAGAATATCTATGGTATGCACTTGGTCTTATCCGAATTAGTGCTTACGCATGCAAAATAGCATGTCCCCATACGATGTTGGGAGTTTTGATCTCATGATCAATGGCCTTGCAATTAGTTGCAGCCGTTTAATTAATGATTCTGCCAAACCATTTTGTGTATGAACATGAGCAACATAATGCTCTACATCAATCCCTGATACCATACAATAATCATTAAAAGCTTGGGATGTGAATTCACCGGCGTTATCTAATCTAACTCTTTTAATTGGATAATCGAGCGTGCTCTTAATTTGATTATCTGAGTTAGAAATCTCGCAAATGCCATATTTCGAGATGATAACAAACAAACATGTGACCATCTACTCGATGCATCGATTAATACCATAAAGTAGTAGAATGGTCCACCGCGTGGATGTATTGGTCCACAAATATCACCTTGGATTCTTTCCAAAACTTTGGTGATTCTTTGTCAATTTTGGTTGGTGATGGTCTTATGATTAATTTCCCAAGAGCACACGCATCACATGTCATTTTATTACTTTGGTATATATCTTGGGTTTTATTGAATGACCATGTGAGCTTTCAATGATTTTTGCATCATTGTAGTGCACGGATGACCAAGGCGATCATGCCATAATATAACATCTTCGGATTTCTTTTATCACAAGATGTGATTCTATAGCATCAATATAAGTGTGATGCAATCGGAAGGAAGTTAAAATTTTTCGATACAAGGCCTTTGCCTGATTTTTGAAGTTATATATAAATACTTCTTTCCATTCGATTCTTGGTGAGTGTTATACCCTGGCGGTATATATCTTTGAAACTCAACAAATTTCTCTTAGAATTTGGAGAATATAAGGCATTATCTATGGAAAACTTTGTTCCATTAGGCAACATAAAGTTTGTCTTGCCAATTCTTCCGATCAGGTGCGTAGGACCGATATTGTGTTATAGTCATTTTTCTTGACTTTAAAGTAGAAATATCTCGATCCTTCAGTATAGTGTGCGTTGTGCCACTATCTGGTATGCAAACTTCTCTACCAATTTGTTTAGTTGTTGTTCCATTTGCTTTCTTATCCATTTCGTAACACGCTTAATACCAATAAAGAAAATAAACTTTCATAAGTAAACATATTATGCATCAATAACAAGTACACAATAATTATACATTAGATATTTTGAAATACAACATTATTTTGAAAGTGAAATACATAATATTTCATGGCATCACTAGGCATTATTAAGCTTGATCAGTACAAGCACTTCAATTATTTTGATGAGTGGCCTCGTCGAAATCTCCCATAAAGTCGAGGATTCGAGGTATGTCGATGTTGTACCCACAAGGTGTTCATTAAGATTTATTTCCTTTGTCTTGCCTTTAATAGATTCTTGGTACAATTGGCATAGATGCAGGAGTTCGACATACTTGAGACCGGTGCCTTCGATCCACATCGTATGAGCGTTCTCATTTTTATGAGTAGGGTTTTCTTGGGTTTCTTTCCTTTTACCCGATCAGATCGATTCCATGTGTTGGATCCCTTCCTCTTGGGTTGTTACTCCTTTCATGGTTGCGGTTAAATCGATAACCGACCACGACCAAAACCACGATTGTGACCACGACCGACCAGCCCGCGATAGAAATAATTTCCTTTTTGGATTTTTATATCCGTTGCATTTACCTCGGAAATGCTTTGGTTCCGATGGGTCGGGCATTGTGGTTTTTAATGAGGAGTTCATTATTTCTCTCCGCTATTATAAGAGCCACAGCGAGTTCATAGAACCTCGTATACCCACAATTTCTATATTGTTCTTGTAGAACATAATGATTTTTGTGGAGCGTTTGGTAAGTTTTCTCGAGCATTTACGCCCGAAACGGGCTTACGCAATAATCTAATTAGCGTAGCTATTCTCAATATAGCGAATTATGCGTTCCACTTTTTCAAAATCTTGAAATCGTAGATTTTCCACTCATCGAGTGCATGGGGGAGAGTAATTTTCTTTTGGTTATCAAACCTCTCCTTTAGAGCTTTCCAAAGATCTAAGGGATCTTTGGTTCTCGCATAATCATGCGTAAGGTTTTCATCTAGATGCCTTCTCAGAAATATCACGGCCTTAGCCTTTTCATGAGAGGTTGATATATTGCCATCTTTTATTGTTCTGAGTATTTCCTCGGAATCTAGATGAAGCTCCATGTTTGTAACCCATGCCGTGTAGTTTGTCCGATTACTTATCTGGGAAACTGAAGTTTCTCGATTTTTGCCATTTGTATTTCTAAAGCACATAAATAAAAATTATTAGAATATTATTAATATTAAAAGGAACCGTTTACATTGATCATGCAAGCAATTACAAGGAGAAGCGATGTAAAGAAAATTAAACCGATATTCATCTTAAATTCACTTGGAGTAAATTCTCCAACGAATAAACCATAAATAGAAACACAAATAAAAATGGCACATAAAAACAAAAGTGCGCGAATCATCTTTCTTGAAATGAGAAATTGGAGGAGAGCGATTTGAAATTCTTTGATAGAAGATGAAATGTTTTGGATGATGAAATGGAGTGAAAATGAGTTGTATTTATAGATGAAAATTACTGTTCATGACCGTTGGAGAAAGGGGAAATTTTTGAAAAAATTTCTTTGTGACCGTTGGTGTTAAATCGAGTGCACTAAAAATCAGTCTGAAAATATCGTATTAAAAAGTCAATCAAATCTATAAAATTTCATAAAAGTAAAAAATTATGACAATGAAATATTTATGTTATGACAATAAATCATGCGACGGCTCAGCCGATCAATGCAGAGTAATAAATAAGTTATACGGCGGCTCGGCCGACCAATTAATAATAAACATGATATAAGGCGGCTCGGCCGACCAATAAATAATAAGCAGAATATAAGGCGGCTCGGCCGACCAATAAATAAATTAAATTACTAGTAAATAATATAGGCGGTATTCCGGCCATTATAACATGATATAAATAATAGTAGAGGCGGTATACCGACCATTATAACTGGGTATAAATGATACAAATAAATTTTACCGAATCGCAGAGTGATCGTGCTGATAACGTGTTATAAAAAGAACTGGAATTTTATTATATCGCGGGAATTTGAATAAGGGCAAAATATTATACCCGTAGAAATAATAACACTGATATAGAGAGAGAGTGTTTTTTATTAAGGAGAAGATAAGAGTTTTTGGGATGTATTATAAACGATCGTTTATATAGAAGTTTAAAAAGTAGAATTTTACTGTGCAAATAGTACAGCAGGCTCCACATCTTTTTATATTTTCAACATAATCGGCTCCTCTTTTTTTTACTTTCGTAACATTATAATCATTTTCAATTGTAAAAAGTAGTGATGCTCATGGTTTTGACTTGACCAATTCAATCCCTTCTTTATTTTTTCCTTCAAATCCAATTAATCCATGTTTTTACGCTCTTACTTCAATATAACTAAGTCAAATGTATGCTCTCATACATTTTGTTCTAACATAACCGGAACCAGAACCGATCTAAAACAAAACAACCGGTAAGCTTGTCGACCGTCCAAAAAAATTTCTCTCCCCTTAAAACAAGTTTCTTAATGATCGAAGAGTTTTTGAAACTTGCAGTCTCTATGTAGTTTTTTGGACAGGATATTAAGCACTCTCGTCTAGTTTCATTGCCCCTCTATTATTTGATACCGAGAAGCATTTTTTTTATTGAACCTTTAAACAAAAACTGTCATGAGCGTTAACTACATGCCTTTCTTTTTCAGAATAAATCAGAAGCTAATCATTCTCTAAGCAACTTTCAAAATGGAGGTTAATCTTGGTCCATCCATTTTTGCGTATGGAGCAACTAGAAGCAGACGTTTAAGAAACAGCAGAGGTTGATCTTGGTCAATCTCTTGGGTTTAGTTATGTAGGTGACACATTGACACTACGAAAGTTTTAGTTTATATTTTGCAAAGATAAAAATAGCTTAAAGTTGTTTAAGTGGAGTACAAGTATATTCTCATTGTGTTGCAAAACATTTTGCGAAACTATCAATGTATTGATCCAAATTAATTATGTTATACGCAATCACTTTGTGTGGCACAGGTCTTTGTTATTCAAACAAATAATTAAAGGTTGTCTTCTTAATGTGATACGATTCCAATTATACATAGAGCATGCTTAACATTTTTGAGTGAATAGTTTTTTAGAGGCCTTGATTGAGCTAAATCTTATAGGGAATGTGTTTTGATACATTTCTTAAGTCCGCAATGCCGAATAAACCCTTATCTGCTTCTTTATTATTTAAACTGTCTACAGTGTATAACAGTTCTTTGAGGGCATTATTATAAAAGAACAGACATGCCATAGCATAGCATAGACTTATACAACAGTGGAGACACATCATCACCACAGAACAAAAGAAACACAATAAGGCTCTGAATGGTGACCACGGGTTTTAACAGTTATAAAAACGTATAGATATATGGTATATGTAAAGATTTTTGTTACTGTTAACTGCGGTGTGTGGCGGAGCGGTTATAAACATTCGAAACCTAAGTGAAAGAACAAGACGAGAATACACCAGAAAGTGAAGAATTGACAGGATCATCTCATAACCTTTTTTACAATTTAAAAATTCTTTCTGTAAATAAATGAAATCCCTTTTTTATCCCAGCTGAAATGAACTGAGATTAGCACTTGTGAGCCTAATCAATGAACTAATTCAACTAACACACACAACAGTAAATATAAAAATGGTTTTAGGGTTGAAACAGAACTGTGAGGACTGAGGTGTGAACTAAAGATATTACTACCTGTCAGACTGATAACTTACATATATCAAGGATTCATGTGTTTCAAGTTTCTGGCGAGTTAATCTATCAAACCGATAGCTTCAATTTTCTTCTCTCTAGAAATATCGAAGTCATCTTGCAATATCACGCGATTATATATGATCGCTATGTTCTATTATACAAATTAAGGCATAACAAAATAATAGTATGTTTGATATTTTCCGAAGTTTCCGTTCGCTCCCTCCTTAGATCATAACCATTTGAAACCTTAACGGTTCGGTTTAAATATTTTAGTCGGTTTACTAAAGAGTTAGTAGTTAGTAAATTGGCGATCTCGGACCAACCTAAAAATGAAACATCTGTCTTAGAATCTTTTATACAGCAACAATTCTTCAAAAAGCTAACCTTTTTAATTAACGGAAATAATTTTATCATTTTAATATTTATCTTTTAAATCATTTAAGATGTATTTTATTTTAATGGAAAAATATTGGTAATACTTACATTTTTGGCAAATTGTATTCCTTTTCATCTACAAATGTTTCTTCTAAGAAAAGCGTCAATGCACGCCAATGAAAACCTCAAAAAAAAAAAAACAGAAATACCAAGAGAAAAATTGCAAAACAAATTCATGAGGAAAAGAGACAAAGTCGAACCCGTAGCCATTTACTAGTAAGGTTATAAGAAAAAAGTAACCACTCCATAAAGTCCCAATTCAAAACCATAGCCATTTACTGAGAAAGTTTTGCAATTGAAATAAAGTCGAACAATGGTACCAAAAAAAAGTTTTGCAATTTGAAAAGATAAAAAGAAGAAGCCACCAACTCTCGTTTCTCTAAATTACATGCGCAACAAAACATGTAGAAATGCAGTTGGTACCCTAGTCCCTAGAAAGATGTCCATGTACTTCTTTAATTCTTTTGTGGAAACATTGGTTCCTACAACGTCAAATTTCATATCCACCTGAGAACATATAAATAGAAAATGATGGATTCGGGTTCTTCATCGGTGGTTGTTCATGCGTTTTCCGTCAATGATGTTATAGTATGCTTAAATATCCATGAACTCAAATTCTTGGCAAAAAAACAAAAAAAAATCATGAACTTATGTTAGTCTTCATTCATATAAAATCAGTTGTATTCCAATCCTACTTGTTTGGACCAGTGAAATCCATCATAATTACGATATATATGTCAGACAATTTTTTGCGGTGCAGTAACCTGCATAGTCAAAAGGAGTAAGCCGGACCTAGGCCTACTAACTAAAATAAAAAAATGTTCATACACGTAGTCTAAAACCAATAATGCCAGCGTTAAATTAGTCCAGTCCGTGACAACATTTGTAGTTCAGATTAAATAGGATTATTGTGTTATCGGTTACTAAAACGGTACTTCCGCTCCGTTAGTTTGTGGCCCAAAGGGCTTGTTTAGCAATTAAATCGGCCCTAACATTTGCCGTTCTCGGAATAAACTGAAAAGAGATCGACTTGAATGAAGACGCCAGAAGGTAGATATCATTGATTGCGCCATAGATCTCCAACTTCATCTCTTTCTTGTTGATCGAGTTGATTAGGGTCTGAGAGTCCGAAAAGATTGAGGCGGTTTCAATACCAATGGAGAGGGCAAAGGTCATGGCTGAGAGGACAGCCAAAGTTTCTGCCATAAGGGGTGATGAGACTGAGGTCTCTTTCGCTGCATGTTGGATTATCGAGGGTTGTTGATATCTTGCATATTTACATTGTTTTATCCATTCACCCATGTGCATTTTGATCATATCGACTAGGATTTAGCCATGTTTAGGTTGCATTTTGCATACATGAGTCTTTATCAGGTATTGGAGTACCACATGGAGTTCTTGGAGGCATTTGGGTGCATTTGGAGTTCAAAAGAAGTGTTTAAAGCGATCAACGGACGAGCAGCGCACCAGAGCGACCTCACCGGAGCGACGCCGTGAAGTCGCTGTGGCACACATCCCGGAGCGACCTTGACAGAGCGGCGTCTGAGGTCGCTTCAGCGTTTTATCGCGAGACACCCACCAGGCGACTTGCGGAGCGGCGATCAAGGTCGCTTCAGCGTTTCCATGGCGAGACGACACCCAACGAAGCCTGGAGCGACGTCCTCAGAGCAACACAGCCAGGTCGCTCGCGAGGAGACGACCCGGGAGCGACGTCTTCGGAGCGACACAGCCAGGTCGCTCGCGAAGAAATGACCCAGGAGCGACCTCTCGCAGCGACGTGCCGAGGTCGCTCCGCGTCTATTTGTTTGGGCGAATTCATGATTTCTCAAGGGCCTTTTGGTCATTTCATTATGCACGTTTTACATTTCTAAAACCTATGTTTTAAACATCTTTGGGGGCCGCCAGGCAGATCATCTTTTTGGATCTATTGAGAAATACACAAAAACTCTCTTGAGAAGTTCATCTCTTGGATTTTGATTGTTATGTTCTTGTGTTATTGTTGATTTCTTATCTATTTCTCTACATGATTAATCTGAAATCCAATATGGGTTTAAGAGGAATCATGGAGATTAGTGAGTAATCACCTTTTGAATTCATGGGTTAGGGAGATTAAGGGTGATTAGGTTAGTTCTAGGATGTTTTAGTGTAGATCATTTTGTTCCTTGCTAGTAGAGTATTCCTAATGCATCTTGAGTTGGCCACTCAAAGTTGATCAATAGGCATTTCCCACCGAAAGGTGTTTGATGAAATGCCCGAGACAACTCTCTAGGCTTTTAGTATACTTTGCCAAAGACATTTGTTGTTAAAGATGCTAAGATAGCTAATAGACTTGTTAGTAATGATTGCTTTCATATTATTCAACCAGAGACATTTGATTTTTGAGATATGTTAGCAAATGAGCATTTATCTAGACATAGAGCTTGCTTAGAATTGTGTCTAGGCTTAAGGTTGATAGTTTGATTGATCATTTGCCATCCTTAGTTCGATACTTGATCACCCAGGTCTAATCCCTATGCCCATGAGTTCTCTTTTCCTTAGTCGAAAGTATCATTCTTTATTGCTTTCTAGTTTTAGTCATAGCTTAAAACTCATTTAAATCATTGGTTGCACTTAGATTAAGTGAGTACTTGCATTCTCGGTGCTTTGATATCCCTCGAACTGGTTCGACAATCATTATACTACAACATTTGTCTTAGGAGCTTGAAAACTCCTAACATCAAATTATTACGTTGCCAAATTACGGCAGATTTAAACATTGAGATTTAGTCACTTGCTTGAGACTAAGTCATTTTATTTTCTTTTGTTACTGATTCTCCTTCTTCACCTCCCTTTACTTCTGGTGTATGAACTTGAGGAGCAAGGGTCCATCAAACCTAGTTCCAAGAGCATGAGACATCGAGCTTTAGAGAGAGTGTGCTAGAAAGAGACGAAGAAGAGCAACAGTCTCACTTGCGAGATTGGATACTGATATGGGAGACATACCTCAAAATGATGCCAACAACGTTCCACACAACCAACAGCGAGCAGCTTCGACCCATTGGCACTACGACCGCTGACATTCTTGGTCATAGACTAGGAATCGAGCACCGGCTGTGGCAGCCAACAACTTTGAGGTCAAGTCGGGACTCCTCAGCGTGATCGAGAACAACAAATATCATGGCTTGGCTTTAGAGGACCCATTCGATCATTTGGACAGGTTCGGCGACTACGTGGGTTGTCAAAACCAATGGTGTGTCGAGGATGCCTTAAAGCTGAAGTTATTCCCTTTCTCTTTGGGGATAAGGCACGTCGATGGGAGAAGTCTCTACCCAGCGACTCTATCACTACTTGGGATGACTGCAAGAGAGCATTCTTGGAGAAATTCTTCTCATCCTCAAGAACCGCTAAGCTGAGAAATGAGATCTCCGGTTTCCAACGAAGAACCTGGAAGGCTTCAGTGAAGCCTGGGAGATTCAAGGGCTACCAAGCTCAATGCCCACACCATGGTTTCTAAGGAGAGCTTACTGAGCACATTCTACCGTGGTGCTCTTCTAAGTCTGAGGACCAGACTAGATACAGCTAGCAATGGGTTCTTCTTGGGAAGAACTGAAGATGATGCGAAGAGCTGGTTGATAACATGGTGAAGAGTGATGCAGTCTACAAGTGCATCACGACAGAGGCAGTAGGGTGATGATAAGCGGGCGAGGAAAGAGATCAAAGCTCTCGGGATAAGATAGACATCCTCCTTGCTGATAAAGCCACACAAGAGCAGCTGCACTTTGTTGGTAACCCAAACCAAGAAGCAACACATGTTGTCCATGAGGTTGAGGGTTTGGAAGGTCAAGAAGAGATGTGTTTTATCAACAACAATGGCGGTTGGTACAAGAAAGAGCCCAACTTTCAGTACAACAACTACCAACAAATCCTATCCTAACAACCAACGAGTGGTTATCCGCCAGAACAACCAGCAAGGCAACTATCAGCCTCAAAGAAACCCTCCTCTGGTTTCTCCACAAAGGGAACCAGTCTTCTCAACAACAAGTTAATCCTTCTACCTCTACTCCTCGGAAAGCAGACGATGTTCTCTGAAGCGAGATCTTGGAGTCTCGACTAGAAGTGAAAAGCAGGTTGGTTATGAGTTGAAGAACCTTCACTTCAAGATTGATGGAAGTTACAATGAGCTCAACAACAAGTTCGGGGCTTTGGAAAACCGGTTTGCTTCCATGACCACTCACCGAATCGCCAGACAGGGTCTCACGGAAAATCTGAGCAAAACCCAAGGAGTATTGCAATGTTGTCCTCTACCACTTCTTCAGGGATTGAATTGAGTAACCACAAGAAAGAGGTAGATGAAATTGAAAGATTAGTGTTTGGAACTGAGATTGAACAGGTTCAGCATCTGATTGTAGCAACAGCTGAAGCAAAGATTGTGAAGGAAGTCAACGAAATGGTTGAAGTAAAGATTTTGAAGGAGATGCACCCATGGCTGAGAAACCAGTTGCGAAGAGAGCTAACCGAAGCTGAAAGACGTCAAGCTGGAGGACACCACTGAGGTTGAGCAGTCACCTATGACAAGCTCCCATTTCCACAAAGGGTCCTCACCAAAGCTCAAAAGAAGGTAATTTTCAAGTTGAGAAAAGACTTAAGTGATATTGGAGTTAAGCTTCCGGAGATCTCGGTATGCGTGAGGCTCATGTCCAAATGATGCTCATCAAGGACATTGTAGACCACCAAGCAGAAGTAGCAGAGCTCCTCAACATTTCAACTTTGAAACTTGATCCAGCCATCACACCAAAGTCTCTCCTAAACTAGAATCCCAAGGGAAGTTCACCTTGTCCTGCTCCTTGGTAAGCTCACCTTTGATGATGCTCTTGTTGATTCTGGTGCAAGTGTGAATGTGATCTCAATGGAGATGGTGAAGAGTCTTGAGATTGAACACATGGAGCCAGATACTTCCTCTCTCACGTTTGGGGATTCTTCTTCTACTACCCCTATTGGCCTCATCAAGGATTTCCCTTTGAAGATTGGATCTTGCACCATTCCCATAGACCTCACTGTCTTGAAGATGGCAACTGAGAAGAGAGTTCCATTGATCCTGGGCACACCATTCCTTACTACTGTGGGTGCTTGCATCGATTTCGCCAACAAGAAGGTCACACTCCTCAATGTCAACAAAGCTGTCTCTTACCCAATTCAGTCTCCACTGGATGTTGAGTATTGTGGAACCATCACTTGTGGGGACCCCTACATTGAGAAGGATCCTCCTTCTCCACTTTCCACTTGAGGTACCTCTCTACTTTCCCTTGTATATACCATTTCATTTTTGCATATTAGCTTTCTCTTTTGGGTATCTCTCCCTACTTGACAACACAGAGACTGTGTCATTTAAGTTTGGGGGAGGTACCAAGTATTTGATCATGTTTGCTTTGATGTTGTTTCATTGAGTCATGCATTGCATACCTATTTTCATATATAAAAAAAAAAAAATCATTTAAATTGCATCATTTGCATTTTTAGGAGAGTCTAGAGCATATAGGTTGCATTCACTTGCATTGGGAGCAATGATTTAAAATGCCTTGTAAAGAACACTATTTCACACTCGAGTAGCTATTGCATCTCTCAAAAAGCCTTGTACGTTTCGAGCCTTGAAAACTCTTCCTGAATCTCATTAGTTGCTGAAACTCAATCTTTGAAGCCAACTACAATCTTATTTGAACTGAACGAACTTAATGCATCTTGCTCATGGTCCCTTGTGTACTGAGTCATGGCTATACACACCTGAGTTGTCACATCCTTTATGCCAATCTTATTTTGACAAACTCTAGTGGTAGACCACTCCCAAAACCTTTCCCTCCTTTTAAGCTTTCATTGTTTGATGAGTGAGGCCTTCTTCGGAAAGTCTTACATGTGCATAATGTTGAGAGTATCGGGAATGACAATGCTTGATCTTCATTCTTGCTAGATTGGACACTCTATTGTCTAGCTATAGGTGGGGGGTGAGAGTTGTGATTATGATTTGGGAGCAATGAAAAAGGAAAAGAAATGACTCTTTGTGTTCAAGTGAATTGTCTTATTGGGATAAGTAGAAAAACCTCTAGCTCAAGTTATGAAAAGTCTTGGCCCCCATTTAAAAAAAAAAAAAAATGAAAAAGGGGGCTAGCAAAGTTGTTAGGAGCTAAGTAATGTTTTGAGGTTGTGAAAAATCCCTTGTAGATTTCAAAGAGAAGGAGTTAATGTTCTTAGGATCTTTTGGTGAGAGATGTGAGTTGAGTTTGACATTTGGGAATGATTGTGTAATTGTATGTTTGGGAAAAGGGTAGAACAATGGAGATTGAGCATTGTATGCATGAGTTGGTCCCTTTCTTAGATATATTATGTGCAATGTCAAGGCTACTTGTTTCGAGAGTAAACCACCTTAAAGATTTTATGTTTCGAACCTCTTGAATCACTTGAATAAAAGCCTTCCCTCACCCAACCAAATGACTTGGACCAACTGACCATTTGCAAAAATTCACCTAATGTTTTGTGCTTAATGAATGTGAGAGTTGGTTGATTTGAATGTGTGGATGCTTGATGATGAGTGTAAGGGCAAAAAGAGTTGAGATAGGCCTAGAGAAGCTAGAGTGTAATAAGAGAGTGTGCTAATGCTGGATTAGATGTTCAATCGAGTACTAGTTGTGTTTCTTTTGGCTATGAGTTCCCACCTTCAAACCTCTCTCCCTATGAGTTCTAGAAAGTTCACTTGAGGACAAGTAAAAGAATAAGTTTGGGGGAGTTGATATCTTGCATATTTACATTGTTTTATCCATTCACCCATGTGCATTTTGATCATATCGACTAGGATTTAGCCATGTTTAGGTTGCATTTTGCATACATGAGTCTTTATCAGGTATTGGAGTACCACATGGAGTTTTTGGAGGCATTTGGGTGCATTTGGAGCTCAAAAGAAGTGTTTAAAGCGATCAACGGACGAGCAGCGCACCAGAGCGACCTCACCGGAGCGACGCCGTGAAGTCGCTGTGGCACACATCCCGGAGCGACCTTGACAGAGCGACGTAGAGAGGTCGCTTCGCGTTTTATCGCGAGACACCCCTCGAGGCGACTTGCGGGCGGCGATCCAAGGTCGCCAGCGTTTCCATGGCGAGACAACACCCAACGAAGCCTGGAGCGACGTCCTCAGAGCGACACAGCCAGGTCGCTCGCGAGGAGACGACCCGGGAGCGACGTCTTCGGAGCGACACAGCCAGGTCGCTCGCGAAGAAATGACCCGGGAGCGACCTCTCGCAGCGACGTGCCGAGGTCGCTCCGCGTCTATTTATTTGGGCGAATTCATGATTTCTCAAGGGCCTTTTGGTCATTTCATTATGCATTTCTAAACATCTTTAGGGGGCCGCCAGGCAGATCATCTTTTTGGATCTATTGAGAAATACACAAAAACTCTCTTGAGAAGTTCATCTCTTGGATTTTGATTGTTATGTTCTTGTGTTATTGTTGATTTCTTATCTATTTCTCTACATGATTAATCTGAAATCCAATATGAGTTTAAGAGGAATCATGGAGATTAGTGAGTAATCACCTTTTGAATTCATGGGTTAGGGAGATTAAGGGTGATTAGGTCAGTTCTAGGATGTTTTAGTGTAGATCATTCTTGTTCCTTGCTAGTAGAGTATTCCTAATGCATCTTCTGAGTTGGCCACTCAAAAGTTGATCAATAGGCATTTCCCACCCGAAAGGTGTTTGATGAAATGCCTGAGACAACTCTCCTAGGCTTTTAGTATACTTTGCCAAAGACATTTGTTGTTAAAGATGCTAAGATAGCTAATAGACTTGTTAGTAATGATTGCTTTCATATTATTCAACCAAAGACATTTGATGTTTGAGATATGTTAGCAAATGAGCATTTATCTAGACATAGAGCTTGCTTAGAATTGTGTCTAGGCTTAAGGTTGATAGTTTGATTGATCATTTGCCATCCTTAGTTCGATACTTGATCACCCAAGGTCTAATCCCTATGCCCATGAGTTCTCTTTTCCCTTAGTCAAGAAAGTATCATTCTGTTATTGCTTTCTAGTTTTAGTCATAGCTTAAAACTCATTTAAATCATTGGTTGCACTTAGATTAAGTGAGTACTTGCATTCTCAGTGCTTTGATATCCCTCAGAACTGGTTCGACAATCACTATACTACAACATTTGTCTTAGGAGTTTGAAAACTCCTAACATCAGTTGTATATCCATATTCAAAACCAGATGAATATTTTATTCGTTGTTAGTTGAATTAACTATTCTTAAGTGTTTTCTTTCCTAAATTTCATTATGGAAGTTTTCATATGCTTGAAGAAAACTAAAAGTAAAAGATTGAGACGTTCATGATTTAGTTGAACTAATATGCTTATGTGTTTTCTATCTTAAATTTCATTCTGAAAGTTTTCATATGCTTCACAGCAATTAAAAGTAAAAGATCGAGACGTTCATTTTAGAAAAAAAAAGCAGCATGCTCCAAATGAATAATCAGCTGTCTTCGGCTTTTCTTTTCACTTTAGGCCAGCAAAGTTGATGGGGGAGGGCCTCCTCTTTGTTCTTCTCAAACTTTAGGCATCTCAATAATCTAAAACCGAATAAACTAAAAAGAGCCCATTAAAAATAAAAGATGGATAGATTTGGTTTGGATTTTCACTAATAAACAAATGAATTATAAGGTATTCTTTATCACATTTTCCCACGCCAAGTATTTTCGAAGTTTAAATCCTTATTGTTTTTATTTTTTTGAACCGATTTTTCATACTAAATCCTTATTGTTGTATTGTTTCTTACATCGTTTCATGGTGAACATTTTACCTTATGAATATAATTTTGTATTCCCTTCAACTTATTTTGTACATTTAAATTGCATCAATGAATATACTCTCTCATTCGAAGAAAAAAACTCTTCTAGCTCTTAAACGAGAAAACAATATAGGTCATTACAAAAAAAATAGTTGGATGAGATATGCATGCTTGAAATAACTAATATTTCTTCCAAATTATATTTACGAGTTAAACCAACCAAGAACTTTCACTATCTTAATTGCGTTATAGGTATTACTTATTTCAGATGTTATTTTATTAGAACAACTAGAAAATTCTAAATTGAAACTCAGACCTATCCATAAACCGTATGAAAGAAACCGGTATTTTAACTATTTATAATTAATCTGCATAACTATGACTAAACCTATAGTGAATGTATTTGAATTTGATCTTTTTATCCACAAAACGAATTAGCCGTTATATTTGTACAACTAGCTCTGAGTTAGTCTATGTTTTTTCCATATAAATAGTTTCTCTTTAGATCATATATATACCATATCAAGTTGGTACTGTAGTTTATCTTATAAATCTGATGCGTCTTTTTCAAAAAAAAAATATATATCATAGAAAAGGGGAAAATCATCGGAAAGGGCAGTTTACGAAATAATTTGATAATAATTGAAGATTTGCATGTACATATAAATAAGTATCTTTTTGCAGGTTCATGGTGTGAAAATTTCGAGGAGCTTAAGCTGTTGAAACATTGGGTACAGAAACAGAATCCTTGACAGAGAAGTTATTAATTTCTTCTAAAACAACAAAAAACAAAAAGAGCAGCACAATTACCAAAGATTCTAGTTACTTTGGTTTGTACTAGTTTAGTGGTTGGACAAAGACAATGCTTGGCCTCTTAAATCTGATGGATTAGATTTTGATCTTTAGTTAATGGAACATAAAACATTTGAATGACATAAAGGTACGATGTTTATTTCATAATATAGAGTAATTATATGGTTTGATATTAGCAACATGTGAGTGTGTTCTTTATGATACTGTATGTGTTTCTTTTTTTCTATGTAACGATTTTTTTTAAAAATTATAAAGCCAGTTCAGTGTTTTTTTTTTTGATAAAATGTGGATTATATTACCAAAAGTAAAGGTTTTTTTTAAGTTCAGTGTTTTTCTTAACTGGTATAATATAAGAGACAATTACTTATGACTGATTAAAAAATAAATATGACAAATCTCGCTTTTATTGGACTGTTATGTAATCACGCAAACAGTGTAAATTCAAAAGTACAAGTCAACTATCTTATATATTAAAACATAAGTTACAACTTTGATTCATGTGTGATTTTTTTAAAAATAGACCTAATGGATCTATTCCTAGAAAGTCATGTTACATTTAATATTTAATCTTATAATTTAAATTTTGGGTCTGCCATAAATTTTTATTGGACTATCAATAATTGGATTTAAACAATAGATAATCCATTAGATTTATAGATAATATAAATTAAATAGATATAATTTAATGTTGTAATACTATACTACTATATGCTAAATATTTAAATATTTGCCGATGTTAACTTTTAAAATTATAATGATTTTTTTTAGATAACAAAAATCATATTATCTAACAATGATTAATCTTTACTATTTTCAACCAATGAAAACATATTTTAAATTATATAGTTTATTTTAAAAATTAAACAAAAACTAAATATTTAATTATTTACTCGATAATATAAATCTATGAAGCGAAAAGTTTAATTTTTTTAAAACTTTCTAAATTTGTGAAATATTACAGTATCTTTGAGTATAACAATAAAACAATATTTTACTAACTTTTATATATATATATAGTTACGATTTTAATAATGAAACTTGATCTTGCCTCGCACAACCGTGCGGGTTTTTCAATACCAAAATATTTTAGATTATGTAATAAAATATATCAATTAATTAATATAATTTGGCGTTATATGTTATCTAATTTTATAATAATATTTGTGTGACGTATAATATTACTATTATAAAAATTTTAAATTTTGTATTTTTGTAACAAAATTTATTTTGAAAACATTATTATGTAAAAATACTGATTTGCATAATTTTTGTTTTATTTCTAAATTTGAAACATATGTGAAAATTAAATTAAGTTGAACCTACGTAATAGAGAATTTGATATATATTTATTAATTAAACCAATTTAGTATAGTTGTTTAAATAATAAACCCAATTGTTTTTTAACTCATGGGAGTATACAGACGTTAATAACAGTAGAGTAAAGTCTTACATATACGATATAAATAAATATCAAATGTTTCATCTATGAAAAAGAGTGTAAATTAGTTAGTTAAACATGGTAAAATCATTTAAAAGTGTGACTTTTAAGTGGTCTAACTTTAAAAAATCACATATGAAATAAGTCATAATTTAAAAGATGTTTTTAAATAGAAATAGAAATGAATATTTATATTTAAAAACATCTTTTAAAATACTTCTTAAATTTAATTTTGAAAATTAAATAAATTTAAAATTGTTATTATCATTAAAATATATTAAAAGTATTTTAAATAATTAATTAAAAAAATTACAATCAAAACTAAACTAAAATTTAGTTTCTAATTATACTTTGATTAACTAAAATTTTAATTAAATAATTTCGAAAATATATTATAAAAAGATTCTAAAAGATATTTGATAGATTTTCTTAGACATTTCTTTAAGATATTTATTAGTATTTCAAATAAAAAAAAAGATATTATAATTAAGTTATGTAAAATTTAATAAATTTTTAAGGATAGTCCAAACAAAAAACCACACATGAAATAAGTCATGACTTTTAATTTAATAGTATAGATAATAATCCGAAAATATATATATAGAAGAAGATACAAATTCATGTGAAAGTTTGAAACAATCTATTCAAAGAAAAAAATATACAGTAAATTTATTATGTTTTAAAAATTGATAGACACATATATATTATAATATATACCAATTTAGAATTGTAAACAAAATATTTATATAAAAATAAATAAAAATAAAAATCCGCGCAACCTAGTGTTCAATTAATGTATCAAAAAAATTATGGTCCTCAAACAATAAGCTAAAACAGTTATGTCAAAATAAAATTGTCGTACATAGCGGTTTTGATTTCGGACTAAGGTAAGATTAGGGTTCGATTACAACAAACTTTGCTTTTTTTTTACGCACACAAAATTCATGTTTCATCCAATCAAGCTTTTAAAATTTTGTTATGTTGAAACCAAATCCAGACCCGCGGTTGAACCGATAAACCCGGTGGCCCAAAAAAATCTGGTTTGGGTTTTGTGAAAATCCAATATTTAGAAATCCGCAAAACACCCCAAAAACCCAGAATCCGGTACCGGTTGAACCATCAGTCGAACTAATAAATAACTTTTACTTCTTTCTTTAGTTTTTAATTAGTTTTTGATTATGTTTTATATTCTAAGTTTTCAATTAAGAAGTTAGGTGTTGACAAAAAAAAAGTTAGGTTTTCCTTTTTCAGTTTTATATTTGTGATTTTTAGATTTTGATGAAGATTTTTCTATGTCACCCGAAGAAAATAAAGTGAATGATAGGAGAGAGAACCAAAATTAATTGATATAATTTAGTGTAAGTTTATTTCGGTTATTGATAATTTATTACAATGATCTTTTACTTTTGGTTTATTTTGTATTTGTAGTTTAATTTATTATTCACGTTAGACATTTAGATATTTATAAATTTTATGTCTTGATTTATTTCAGATACAATGGGGGTGATTGGTTCGGTTGTACTTGTAGAAAATTTACTGTAGATTTTATGCTGTAGGATTTTTGATTTAGCTTTAAGGAATGTAGATTTAGCATTTATTCTTCAAAGACCTACATCTAAAAGATGGAGCTTTAGAAAATTGGGTTGTTCTGACCAATTTTTAATTTTGGTTGTAGCTTTAAAAACCAATATAAAGCATGATTGGTAAATTTAAGGGTTGTAGGTATAAATTAAAGCTAAAGTCACCTCCTACAACCCAACCAATCACCCCCAATAACTCTTACCTTGTTAGAGAAAATTTTAAATAGTCTAAACTATTTTTTGATATTTTGTATGTCAAATGAAAATAAAAATATAAAAACTAAAATTAAGTATCTTCTAAATGTTTTTAAACATAAAATATATACATATCCAAACTATTATTTTATGTTTTAAAAATATTTAGAAAATATTTAAATTTAGTTTCTATATTTTTATTTACATAGCTGATATATTATTATATAATAAAATTAATATTTATTAACATGCGGTTCATTCGCACCTAATAACCCAGCAACCCGGTAAGTCGTACACCGTCCGGATCAGGTTTAATAACATTGGTTGAGACCTAGTGGACTATGTGACTATGACCCATATTATATATATGAAACCTAATTCAAATAATCCTAAAAACAAATCAAATCAGACGATAAAGAGAAGGTAAAAAGAAGGCAATGGGCATTTATCTTTTAAAATTTATAATTTTCTCTAACAAAGAAAAAAGCGATGATGTGTGTGTGTTCTTCTCATCTTTTGTGAAAGTATATATATATTGCTTTTGCTTTTTTCAAAAGCTAAAGACTCATTAAAAAAAAAAAACTAAAGCTCAAATCCTAAAGGAGAAGAATGCATTGGATACATCAACTTTTTTTCACTTTCTTTTAATTTATTTATTATAATTTTACATGATTTCGTATATTAAAAAAAAAAAAAAAACTGATGGCATGAAATGATGATGATCTTCTCCACTTATTAATCCACTCACTCCAAGCAGCAACTTCAGAACATCGTGAGCCCCAAATCATTTAAAAAAAAACAGTGAAAACATGATGATGTCTAATGATGATGATCTCCTTCTAGGGTATTGCAACTTCTTCGAAGACCCTTCTTCTCTTTCACTTCTCTGAAAATCTTCAGATTCGTGTCGAAGAGTTCTTTTTTTTCTTTCTTTCTGATGTAACAATGGGAGACAATATATTCACTTTCTTCGTAATCTTGTCATCAGTCTCTCTTCTCTTCTGTTCTTCTTCGAGTTCATCTCTTAATCTCTCACTAATTAGACAAGCCAAAGTCCTTGTCTCTCTAAAGCAAAGCTTTGATTCTTTTGATCCTTCTCTTGATTCATGGAACATTCCAAATTTCAACTCTCTATGTTCTTGGACTGGCGTTTCTTGTGACAGCTTGAACCAGTCCATTACTCGTCTCGACATCTCTAACCTCAACATCTCCGGCACTCTCTCGCCAGAGATCCTCAAGCTGACGAGCCTAGAGTTCTTAAACATCTCCAACAACGCCTTTGAAGGAGAGCTTGCGCCACTCGATTTCAGCCAAATGACTCACCTCACGACGCTCGACGCTTACGACAACAACCTCAACGGATCGCTTCCTTTGTCTCTAACCAAACTCAATCAACTCGATTACTTAGACCTCGGAGGAAACTACTTCAACGGTGAGATCCCTAGAAGCTACGGAGGTTTCTTGCGACTCACGTTACTGTCTTTATATGGAAATGACCTAACCGGGAGGATCCCTAGCGAGTTAGGCAACATCACAACTCTTCAGAAGCTATACTTAGGTTACTACAACGACTTCCACGGCGGGATACCATCGGATTTGGGGAGATTGATCAATCTCGTTCACTTGGATTTAGCTAACTGCAGCTTGAAAGGATCGATCCCTGGAGAGCTAGGGAATCTCAAGAACTTGGAGATTCTTTATCTTCAGACCAATGCACTTACAGGCTCCGTTCCTAGAGAGTTAGGGAACATGACAAGCCTCAAGACTTTAGATCTCTCCAACAACTTTCTAGAAGGAGAGATTCCTCTGGAGCTATCTGGACTTCAAAAGCTTCAGCTGTTTAACCTCTTCTTCAACAGACTACACGGCGAGATTCCTGAGTTTGTATCTCACCTTCCTGATCTTGAAGTTCTCAAGCTTTGGCACAATAACTTCACCGGAAAGATTCCTGAGAATCTTGGCACCAACGGGAAGTTGATCGAGATCGATTTGTCTACTAATAAACTCACAGGTTTGATCCCTGAATCGCTCTGCTTCGGAAGAAACCTAAAGATTCTCATTCTCTTCAACAACTTCTTGTTCGGTCCTCTCCCTGAAGATCTTGGCCACTGCGAGACGCTCTGGAGATTCCGTTTAGGTCAGAACTTTCTGACAGGTAAACTGCCAAAGGGTTTGATCTATTTACCTAATGTATCGCTTCTCGAGCTTCAAAACAACTTCTTGACCGGAGAAGTGCCAGAGGAAGAGGAAGGAAGTGTAGGGTTATCAAGTCTCACTCAGATCAATCTGTCAAACAATCGGTTAACCGGACCGATCCCTAGCTCAATCAGAAACCTCAGAAGCCTTCAGATTCTTCTTCTTGGCTCGAACCGGTTCACCGGACAGATCCCTGGTGAGATAGGAAGCTTGAAGGGTCTTCTCAAGATTGACATGAGCAGAAATAACTTCTCTGGCAAGTTACCTCAAGAGATTGGTGATTGTCAGTCATTGACCTTCTTGGATTTGAGTCATAACCAGCTCTCAGGTCAGATTCCAGTTCAGATTTCGCAGGTTCGGATTCTAAACTATCTGAATGTTTCTTGGAACTCTTTAAACCAAAGCATCCCCACGGAGCTAGGATACTTGAAGAGCTTGACATCAGCAGATTTCTCACACAACAACTTCTCTGGTTCTGTACCAACTTCAGGGCAATTTGTTTACTTGAACAACACGTCATTCCTCGGAAACCCTTTTCTCTGCGGGTACTCTTCAAACCCTTGCAACGGTTCTCAAAACCAGTCTCAATCTCAGCTTCTCAACCAGAAAAATGCAAATTCCCATGGCGAAAACTCCGCGAAATTCAAGCTGTTATTAGGGTTAGGTCTACTAGGGTTCTTCTTGGTGTTCATCGTTTTAGCTGTGGTCAAGAATTGGGGAATGAGAAGGAATAGCTCGAACGTTTGGAAGCTCATAGGTTTTCAACAGCTAGGTTTCAGAAGCGAGCACATTGTGGAATGCGTTAAAGAGAACAATGTGATCGGTAAAGGCGGTGCAGGGATTGTCTACAAAGGCTTAATGCCAAACGGTGAAGAAGTTGCCGTCAAGAAACTCTTGTCCATAAGCAAAACATCGTCTCACGACAACGGTTTATCCGCAGAGATTCAGACATTAGGTAGAATTAGACACAGGAACATAGTGAGATTGCTCGCTTTCTGTTCAAACAAAGACGTGAATCTCCTTGTTTACGAGTACATGCCTAATGGTAGTCTTGGAGAAGTCTTGCATGGGAAAGCTGGAGTGTTTTTGAAGTGGGAAACGCGGTTGCAAATAGCGTTGGAAGCGGCTAAGGGATTGTGTTATCTTCATCACGATTGCTCGCCGCTTATAATTCACCGCGATGTGAAATCAAACAACATCTTGTTAGGTCCTGATTTTGAAGCTCATGTCGCTGATTTTGGGCTGGCTAAGTTTATGTTGCAAGATAATGGAGCTTCAGAGTGTATGTCATCGGTCGCAGGCTCCTACGGCTACATCGCTCCAGGTACATGACGGATCCCCAATACTTGTTTCTTGCATTACACGTAACGTTCGAAACTAGGGCTGAACATGAATTTAGGTTACTGTTCGGTTTGTTTGATGTTTTGGTGTGTATTTAGTCCAGAATAAATAGTAACCGAACTAGAACCAAAATAAACTTAGTTTGGCACGGTTAGTAACTTAGTAAAAATCCATATAAGAAAAAATAATCTTATAAATTAAATGTGTAAACTTAGTAAAATAATTTTCTTTTTCATGTTTGGGTCTTTTAAGCCTAATTAATACTGAGATAATTTGACAAAAGTTTCAGTGTTAGAGTTTGGTTTAGTTAAACCGATTCAATTAAATTTCTCATTCCTACATAAAATTTCGTGTATTAATGGTCGATCTAAACATATTTTACCTGATTTTTATTACGCAGAATACGCATATACACTGCGAATAGATGAGAAGAGCGATGTGTACAGCTTTGGAGTAGTACTATTGGAGCTAATAACGGGTCGAAAACCAGTAGATAAATTTGGAGAAGAAGGGATAGACATTGTGCAATGGTCAAAGATTCAGACAAACTGTAACAGACAAGGTGTGGTGAAGATCATTGACCAAAGATTGAGCAATGTGCCATTAGGAGAAGCCATGGAATTGTTCTTTGTCGCAATGCTATGTGTTCAAGAACATAGTGTTGAGAGACCGACCATGAGAGAGGTCGTCCAGATGATCTCTCAAGCTAAACAACCCAATACTTTCTAAATCCAATGAATTTATATATATGTCAAATATTTTTTTGTTATGTTATATGTGTTCTATAGTGTTTTTTAGAAATGTAATGATGGTTTGGCGGTGATAGGAGTTTATATTAAGCTTGAAGGGGGAAAGGGGTTAAGGATTTTATCTTCCTGACATAATATATCCATTCATGGAGAACTTTAAAGAAGTTCAAACATTATCAATAATGTGAGAGATTTTATATATTTATATCAATTACAAATATTTATCAAGATAATTGTATGAGTATTGATAATAGATAATGTATGTTTTTATTGATTAGTAATTTCTTATCAGTAAATCAGATACTAATATGCTTCAGATGCTAATTTAAATGGCTTTACAAATAATACTTAAGATGTTTTACAATTAAAATAAAACTAAATACAATATCTATATAATCTTTTAAATGCATATAAAAGAAATTAGGAGCGTCAAAAAAGATAAAAGAATACTAGTTTCTATTGGTCACTCACCTGTATGACATGAGCAATGTATGTATTTAGAGTATATGTTTATTTGAGTACAACACTTATAATTTGTGTTTTCAGCAGAGATATCCCTCTTAGTTATACTTCGATAAGTGTAGAATTACAATGACAGTATTATATCTTATTCACTTTTCATAGATTAATTTGTCGAGGTTTAGAGTAAGCAATGTTTAGCTAGAGTATTATATCTTAACCTTTATAGTAATAATTTAATTTAGTATTGATTAAAATGATAATATATCAAATTCAATATAGCTACAAATAACTGCATATTATGTTGTGGCTATATAATAATTCAGAAATTTAACACAAAAATTTCCATTCCCGCTTTGCCTTTTTCTCATTTTCCCGGCTAAAGCATTTCCGGGGCAAACAAATTATTTTCTGTTTGAAATGAAACCACAAAATTTATTTAAGTATAGAAATACAAAAAATCTTTTTTACTTATCTTCAATTCTCCCTTTGTTTCTTCAGCATCCTCTGTATCTTTTCTCAATCTTCTCTCTTCAACCTTCTAATATAGCTGTTGCTTCCTAATTCGTGTTTAAGGTTAGCTGTCTCTCTCTTTCATTCACTCTTCTGAACTGATTCACCCTTTTGTTTCTTGCCTTCGACTCAAATTTGATATGGATTGCAGATGAATCTCCTAGGCGTCAATCTTAAAATCGCTTCTTTCATGCCTCAGTTCCATAGCTCACGATCCGATTGTAATTTATGCACTTCTTGGGTTAGGTTCTGTCTCTGTGAGTTTTGTTTCTATCTCACATTTAGATTAGTGAAATTGAGGTTTAAATGAAAATCTTGTTTGGTTCTTAGCGCAACAAGAGAACCTGAAACCCTTGCTTTTATTTCATTCTGAATGGTGCTTGATTTGTGATTTGACGAGTGATTAGATAAAAAGATGAATCCTTTACTCACTTTGTGTTTCCATTGTCATAGGTTTCTGCAAACGACAAAGTTTTGTGTACTGCTTGATATCAAGGAGAAAACTTTGAAGAAGCTGTCTAAGCAGTATATATGTGTGTTCCAGACTGTCTTTGTTTTCTATTTGTTCTCACATACTTACCAAACTCTTTGTTTCTATCTTCGTGCAAGGACATGATATACGAATCCAAGTAGCAGGGGTCACTTGTACAGTTCTCTGGCTCTAAGGAAACTCAAATGATGCTGGAGATTGCGGTGGCATCCCTGTGTTTAATACTTATAATGTCACTGCATTTGGTAAGATCAAAAAATCAAAATATGCAATAACTAGTAACTGATTACTTGATTATCCCTTTTCTGCTTATTGACTCTAAAGCTTGGTACTTTGGCAATGATATGATGGTAGAGAAGATGGCCAAGGAGTTTGTGGAGATGTTCAAACACGAAGTAATGCTATAGGTAGGTATATTCTCCTAACTCATTCTGCACATAAGTACCTTTAGGCTACCGATTAGCTTGATTATTTTGATTTACAACACTAATATAGGGCGATCTTAGGAGGAGCCATACTTGTTCCTGAAGTCGCAATGCAAGTAGCAAAGAAGAGACATAATTGATTGATATCAGTGACGAGGAAGAAACAAGTCTCGAAGGAGATTTAAGTTTGGGTATAAGGATGAGTGGTACGTAGGCAAATCGAACCTCCGGTCAAGTTTGATATAGCCAAGAGACCAGGAGCAAAGAGATACCGTGCACCAGTTTAGATTTAGGTTTTTATTAGGTTTTCAAAACCAGTTTATTATTTATGAACCAGTTTTAATTTGTAAACCATATTGAAAATATTATTGGAAATAAAAGAAAATAAAATAATCAGTAACTGATTACTTGATTATCCCTTTTCTGCTTATTGACTCTAAAGCTTGGTACTTTGGCAATGATATGATGGTAGAGATGGCCAAGGAGTTTGTGGAGATGTTCAAACACGAAGTAATGCTATAGGTAGGTATATTCTCCTAACTCATTCTGCACATAAGTACCTTTAGGCTACCGATTAGCTTGATTATTTTGATTTACAACACTAATATAGGGCGATCTTAGGAGGAGCCATACTTGTTCCTGAAGTCGCAATGCAAGTAGCAAAGAAGAGACATAATTGATTGATATCAGTGACGAGGAAGAAACAAGTCTCGAAGGAGATTTAAGTTTGGGTATAAGGATGAGTGGTACGTAGGCAAATCGAACCTCCGGTCAAGTTTGATATAGCCAAGAGACCAGGAGCAAAGAGATACCGTGCACCAGTTTAGATTTAGGTTTTTATTAGGTTTTCAAAACCAGTTTATTATTTATGAACCAGTTTTAATTTGTAAACCATATTGAAAATATTATTGGAAATAAAAGAAAATAAAATAATTGATTTGGTTTTAGTATTTATTGTAATTGTTATTAACTAATTAATTAATTTGATTATAGAAAAATGCATTTTAATTAAAATTTATAATAATGGCAACAATTTAGTTTTGTGGCTGATTGTAGAAAATTTTCTACGGTTTAGAATATGGCTTTTTGTAGCGAAAAGAGCAACAAACTTGAGTTAGCGCTATTTGTAGCTAGTAGCTACAAAAATCGTTTGTGGCTAAGTCGTAGAAGTAGAGCAACAAATAGCAACACTTATTCGATTGCCACAAGCTCATAGTCAACGAATTTCTTCTGTGGCGATTTGTGGCTAAGTGTTAAATAGCCACGAAAATTAGTCGATAGCCACCATATTTTTCGTGGCTAAATACACAATTTCTTGTAGTGTAACATTTTAACAGTGAAATATCAGTGTCGTAGTTACATGTGGAACATAGGTCAAGTAAAATGAGGAGTTGCATGTGAGAACCGGGAGAGAAGATAGAAAGCACATGCGAAAAGGTACTCAGCTGCCATTACCTAACATTTTCACGTCTCAAGATTGGTGAATGGTCTCTCCATATTAAATCACCCATGTGATCTTAAGATTTATTCATGTTTTATAAAATAGTAACTTTTTATCTATTATATCATAGTAGAATGTTAAAACCTAAAATTAAGAGTATTCAATATCGGAGTAAATGCCATTAGCCAAAGTCGCATATTTTGAGATATTATGTTTGTACAACAATTTTTATATATAGAATTGAGACGACGACGTACTAAATTGACCTAAAACGAATACTTTATTAAATATAAATCCAACCACTAGATCGATAACGTTTTCACCACCAACTGCATTGAGATGTTATCTTCAATACATTTTTAATGTATATCTTTTTTTGTAACACTGTATCTATATGTGTGTATTTCTCTACGACATCTTCATGAGTGCTTTTCCAAAATTTCACTCAGACAGAAGTAAACATACCTATCCTATATCATAAAATGATTTATGGAGTTCAAATGTTGGATGTGGCCTATATATATGATGGATAAACCAATAATTCAACGAATATTGCAATATATTTTAATATTGTTTAACTGTTGTCAGAAAATGTCAGAAAGTATATTTCCCGTGACAATGGGGAGTGCAAGAAAAGGTAAGAGGTCAAACAAACAAAAGCATGTGATCTGCCATTTACCATTGACCTTCTTCCCCAACACATGTGATTGTATATAACTACTCAGTTTTTTTTTCTTTCTTCTGAATGCTAGTTTTAATGTTGCAACAAAGCCCTATATTATAAAGAGCTAGCCATCTCAAACCAATGTATAGAAATGCTCCTGTGCTCTACATGATAGTTTTGGGATATATCATCTAAGGGCCAGCTCGCTGTATATAAAAGATTGTCTAATAGAATTATTTACGCAATTCTCACTTGTATATACATTGAGAATTGAGTAGATTATATGTTAACTAGATTTATACTTTTTTATGCATCGAGATTTTTTTAGTCAAAATCATCATTTCTGTCATTATATATATATATATATATACATTGCAGCATGTACTCAGAATGTTCGTCTCGAACTTCAATTATAATAAATGGATATACAAATTGTATGTGAGCCAAGTTGAAAACGATATTCCATCTATTTCACAAATAATATCGTTATAATGCTTTCATGGGGATTTTTGTAATGCTTTCATGGCATCGAAAAAAGATGCCATAGTTGATATTGCTACGTACTAAGTACTAACTAATATTTCTTAGTGTGCTATCAGACTTATTAAAAACTATATAGCTTTATCGCCATATCTTTTCAAAATAAATGTAGTTTAGTATTAACTTTCAAAATATTGTTATACTAGGATTTTAAGGAGACTAGATCTCAATCCATGGCGTGGTTTTTATTTTCATTTATTTTTATATAAACATTTTGTTTTCAATTCTAAATTGATATATAAAATTAAATAAATCTATAAATGTTTAAATAAAAAACAAAGCAAAATATTTAATAATATTAAACAAATGTTATACAAGGTAATACTATTACATCAAACAAGTTAAGAATAATTAAGCATTTTTAAATCTTTTTGTACACATATTGCTTATAATATTTTTTGTATGATTTTAATTGTTATAAAAGTTTTATGCTTTTATTTAGTATTGTCTAAAATAAAGACTATAATGTTAAAAGATAAAGATTTTGAAGTCTTTTATTAAGATTTACTATTGGAGAAAAGCACTCCCAAATCTCATATACAAGGTTCAGCAAACCTTAAATATAAAGTTGTTCTTGGAGATGCTTTTATGAAACAAAATAAAAATCGTTAAACATCATTTATATTGATACGGAATAAATAGCAGTTTTTCAATTTTGAAGCGATCACTTTTCAAAAACAGTATCTTTAACTGTTCAAATAGATGACATGTCTAAAATTCATTAGTTAGTAAGTACCAGTGATATTAAAACTGTATGATAATTGGTCACATAAAAAAGTTTTGAGCTTTGTAGTGATGAAAACGGAGGTTGAGAGTGACAAAACTAAAGGTTAACAATATTACAATGTATGTAGTTGTTTGAATATATCTTTAAATCATTTCATTTTGGAATTTCTACTCACAATTTACAGAAATCAAACTTCCAAAATGGAAGAAAATGATGTACTATAACAATTTATAAAGTCATTTCTAGATTAACAATAATAAAGTGGGTCATAAACAACAATTTGCAACAACATTTACACGTGTGTGCAGTTAGCCCGCAGTGTAGCTCTCAAAACGTGGATGTAAGTCATATGACACAGAACAAATTATATAATTGGAGAAACCATATTGAAAATTGAAATCTATATTAATTTGAGGTAAGAAGAAAACATGACAATTTTGCTATTAACATGTCTATTATGCAAATTCGTAGATAAATTGTAACTGGATTTTCTCTTACAAAACTTAACTACTTGAAAACCGTTACTTGACAACAACGTCTTGATTTTTTTACTAGTTCAATTTTTAGTTAATTAGCATGAGTTTTGCACTCTTGTGAGCATCTGTTTTTTTACTAGCATCAAATGTTTTACCAGTTTAATTTTTAGATATTCCATTTGTTCAGTTAAGTAATACTCTAAGTTAAAATTATAAATTAGTTTTTGACATTTAAAATCATTTAATTTTGAACTATAATAAAGAATTACAGAATACAAATTATTACATTATTTTAAAATTATAAATAAAATTTAAAAACTTGTTTAACGTACAATTGTTGACAAAAAACAAGGGTATACATTTTATACTGAAACTAAGATACATTTGATTAGTAGAATTTCACTGGTGTTAAAAATGATTAGTAGAATTTCACTTAATATTTGCTTGGATTTACCATAGTTAATAACATGCTAATAAATAGATATAAAATAAATAAAGAAGAGAGTGACATAAATGGAAGGAGACCGGCCAGCAAAGTGACTATAAAGATTGGGGAAGGTAAGTTAGTTGGTCGTTGTTGACGTTTCCTTTCTATTCATAACGAAGGTTCCTTTTTCTTAATCTTTGACTACTGATTTAAAAAATAAGATTCTTTATTACGAACTATAAAATTTCCTCTATTTAAAATTCATTAAAATGTAAAAATACAATATATTTTCAAGAATCAATTTTGTTAATAATACCATAAAACTGTTAGTTTATTTCCTACTTAGCATTAAATTTAAAATTAGGGAGAATTTGTTGTATATTCATAATTGGAAAACAATTAGACAATATACCCATGCTACAGTAATGACCCAAGGAAAGGACAGGTTTGGGCCAAAAGTGACGGAATTGACCTTTCAAGCGTGTGTGCGTGTCCACGGAGAGGAAAGGAAAAAGAGCATGTGCGTAAATGAGTTATACCAAACCTATAATAGAATAGTCTGTCACTTCTATATCCTAACCACGCACTTAATTATTCAAAACATCACCAATTCCCGCCCATTAGGAACTTGTGGCTACTAATAAATATCTATCCCATTAATATCTCCTCTTCCATACTGCATGTCGGTAAAAATAGGAAACATAAAGTAAAAAATGTCTGAAGAAGAAGACAAAAGAGCAATAAAAGCACAAGGAGACAACGAAGAGGTATGTAGTTTCGACATTAAAGTTTTGATAGAGGGCAGATTCTAGTAGGTGGGATGGTGAATATGATATGTAGGGTACGTTATATATATATAAGGAGTAAATTCTAAAAGGCACATATAAGATGAACCGCATTTCTCTTGTTTTATATAATAAAGGTTAAACCGAAAGATAACATACGTAACGACCAAAGTTAGATTTTAGATAAAGCAGCAAGGGTTCTATACTAGAAAGGCTAATGGAAAGAATCGATCTACCACTAATTTTTGTTTTCTTTTCCGTGCGTACGAAGATGACGGAGCAGGACAACGTAATGCTACTTACGGGGTCTTGGGTCCGCGAGGATGACGGGAAATGGATCTTCGATTCCCTAACAAAGGAAGGAACAAAGAGAATTACCATGAAGTCGGGTCTGGAATATGAAGAATTACTGCACTTGGTGAAGGAAGCCCTTAGCCTCGGCGAAACGAGCGTGACAATAAAACTTGCATACCAATATCCGCCTTGGATGCAAATCGACAATGCTGATGGGTCAACACCGCATTTCATATCAGACGATCATGAGGTGGAGGTATTTGTCCAAATGAGGCGCACAATCGAAGAAGTAAACCTCTTTGTTACCGTCTCGGAGCCGGTACATGGTATATCAACTGAGAAGCAGAGACTCCCATATGCCAATGTTACAGATCAAATCTTGGCCAGAAATGAAAACGATGACGAGTCAGACGACGAGGAAGGGTTTGAGGAGGAGTGGCTGGACTTTGCGATGTCGGAAACATCTTTGACATGCCCACACCAAAAAAACGACATTGGTGGGAGCTTTGGTGGACCGCCGGTGCGTTCTATTCCAAATAAACAAAATGGAATAGTCATTTGCGAGCCAATCATCCGCCTAGCAAGTCCAACACACCGCGAGAGTTATCGAGGGAAAGGGAAAGCCATCGACATAGGAGGGCACAGCCTTGGTTGTGGTGCGGATGTCATTGTCCCAGTCATGTCAACTACCAAATCTGCTTATGGGGGGAATGGAGAAAGTAGTTGTGCTGTGAGGAGGCGCTTGTTCGACGAACCGCTGCAGATAGGGGACCAAGGTGTTGAAATGGAGGAATCTGGCAGAGCAAAACCGGAGCCAATAGAAGGAGGTACAATTACAGCGCCCACTCGTGTCGCACAACCAAGCAGTCTATACACGTGGACGCAATTTCAAGACTCTCTGCATGACCTGCTTAACGACGAAAGCACGGAACCTGTACTCTTTGCACGCGATGCACCACCTGTTCCACACATCTTAGCAGATGGTGTGATGTTACGGCAGCAACTATGGGATTTTCAAGGTTCTAAAATACTGTGGTATACCAAAAAACTTTGCAGTATACAAGAGTATTTTAGAGCATTCCAAATGTTGGTAGTATAAGCATCTGTAAATAAGTTGTCGATGCTTCTTGTACATATGTGCGCCATCTTGTAACCTTCCACTTTTTGTGTAAGATAAATGAAATCCCCATATTCCCGTCAATGGTTTGCGTATAAACTACCAGTTCAGAGAAAAAGTTGGCACAACAACAATAATATCTTTGCTTAGTAGTTAAACATAGAAATGAGAAAAAGGGTGTCACGGTCACTGATGGTGTACTTGACGCATACTATCACAAAAAATTTCAACTTGACGCATAACCCGTAAGAATAGTCCCGAATATGGCAACAAAAAGCACAAAACGCTGCGGAACTTGCAAGCCGGCAACTAACGATACTGCATTTTAAATCATTGACTAGTGCTCCGATTTAAACAAACTGCTTAGGTTCTGCTTATACATACAAAATGGTAAAGCATGTTCCTTGGAAGAGGGTGAGGTATTTGAGAAATTCTTGGACACAAAATACGTTGTCTTACCGACCCAATTGTAGTTTACAATATGACTAGACCATACGATGTACAGAATAGTCGGAACATTTTGGGAACATGCATACAAGGGAACACACATGTATTTAGCGGCTGAGGTTTGTAGGTGATAACATCGAAGAAGGATATATGGAAAAAAAGAACAAATGATAAGAAGTGAAGTCTAACTATCACAAAGGAATGGGTCAGTGTATTGTTGCGGGATATAGAGAATGTAAAACATTTAATGTTTTCGGATTACAAGTTTACCAGACTATACGCTATATAGTATAGTCAGGGAAATTGTGATAACAGGTAGAAAATGGAGACACCTCCACTTCCATTCTGAGGTTTCTAGGTAATGAAATGGATCGACGATATATGTATAACCAGAACCTAAGATAAGGATTGAAGTGTAACAAGCATTATGGGTCAGCGTATAGTAGGGGACAAAGCGTATTTAAAGCAGTTAACGGGTTGGATTACAATCTCACCAGAGACCCCCTTTTCCTCCAAAAGCCACACAAACTTGGACACTTTCTAAAGATTTCGTCTTTGTCGGGGTGTTGTTTTTATAAAACTTCTAAACGTTTAAGTTTTCAGGGGTTAGGCAAAACGAAAGACCCGGTGGAGCCTACAGTTTTCCACGCGCATGGTGGGGTATTTTGGCCATTATACACAAATATATACACTGTATCGTAGCCTAAGTGTTGTTGTGGGTAGAAGCTTAATATCATGGCCCATTATAGTTATGAGTCCAAATTTCCATTAAAATTATCGCAACAATGAACATTACTGAAGTATAAGGAATCCCACGTGGATGTGAGTCATATGACACAGAACAAATTATATAACTTGAGAAACGATATTGAAATCTAGTTTAATTTTGAGGTAAGAAGAAACATGACAATTTTGCTATTTAACATGTCTATGATGCAAATTCGTAGATAAATTAACTCGATTTGCTCTAAAACAACTATTTGAAATCCGTTACTTGACAACTACATCTTGATTACATTTTTGCATCGAATGTTTTACTATTTCAATTTTATTTACTCAATTTATTCAGTTAAATAATACTATAAGTTAAAATTTGAAATTAAACATTATAAAACATATTTTACATTTGAAATCATTTTATTTTGTACTAATAATAATATTACAAAATATGAATTATTACATTATTTAAAATATAAATAAAATCCCCATATTCCGTCAATGGTTTTGTATAAACTACCAGTTCAGAGAAAAGTTGGCACAACAACAATAATATCTTTGCTTAGTAGTTAAACATAGAAATGAGAAAAAGGGTGTCACGGTCACTGATGGTGTACTTGACGCATACTATCACAAAAAATTTCAACTTGACGCATAACCCGTAAGAATAGTCCCGAATATGGCAACAAAAAGCACAAAACGCTGCGGAACTTGCAAGCCGGCAACTAACGATACTGCATTTTAAATACGTGACTAGTGCTCCCGATTTCGCAACAAACTGCTTAGGTTCTGCTTATACATACAAAATGGTAAAGCATGTTCCTTGGAAGAGGGTGAGGTATTTGAGAAATTTGCGGACACAAAATACGTTGTCTTACCGACCCAATTGTAGTTTACAATATGACTAGACCATACGATGTACAGAATAGTCTGGAACATTTTGGGAACATGCATACAAGGGAACACACATGTATTTCGCCGGCTGAGGTTTGTAGGTGATAACATCGAAGAAGGATATATGGAAAAAAAGAACAAATGATAAGAAGTGAAGTCTAACTATCACAAAGGAATGGGTCAGTGTATTGTTGCGGGATATAGAGAATGTAAAACATTTAATGTTTTCGGATTACAAGTTTACCAGACTATACGCTATATAGTATAGTCAGGGAAATTGTGATAACAGGTAGAAAATGGAGACACCTCCACTTCCATTCTGAGGTTTCTAGGTAATGAAATGGATCGACGATATATGTATAACCAGAACCTAAGATAAGGATTGAAGTGTAACAAGCATTATGGGTCAGCGTATAGTAGGGGGACAAAGCGTATTTAAAACAGTTAACGGGTTCGGATTACAATCTCACCAGAGACCCCCTTTTCCTCCAAAAGCCACACAAACTTGGACACTTTCTAAAGATTTCGTCTTTGTCGGGGTGTTGTTTTTATAAAACTTCTAAACGTTTAAGTTTTCGGGGTTAGGCAAAGCGAAAGACCCGGTGGAGCCTACAGTTTTCCACGAGCATGGTGGGGTATTTTGGCCATTATACACAAATATATACACTGTATCGTAGCCTAAGTGTTGTTGTGGGTAGAAGCTTAATATCATGGCCCATTATAGTTATGAGTCCAAATTTCCCTTAAAATTATCGCAACAATGAACATTACTGAAGTATAAGGAATCCCACGTGGATGTGAGTCATATGACACAGAACAAATTATATAACTTGAGAAACGATATTGAAATCTAGTTTAATTTTGAGGTAAGAAGAAACATGACAATTTTGCTATTTAACATGTCTATGATGCAAATTCGTAGATAAATTAACTCGATTTGCTCTAAAAACAACTATTTGAAATCCGTTACTTGACAACTACATCTTGATTACATTTTTTGCATCGAATGTTTTACTATTTCAATTTTATTTACTCAATTTATTCAGTTAAATAATACTATAAGTTAAAATTTGAAATTAAACATTATAAAACATATTTTACATTTGAAATCATTTTATTTTGTACTAATAATAATATTACAAAATATGAATTATTACATTATTTAAAATATAAATAAAATGATATAGAATAAAATATATAAAATCTTGTTTAACCATAGTTAGTAACAAGTAGCTAAAATCTTCTAAAGCTCAGAAATATATTAGAAGCTGTTAACTGTCAATGTTATTAGCAAAGAAAAAACTGTCGATGTTGATGTCACCATTTAGTTTTCAATACTTCATAACATTAACCAAGACTTATGAGTTTCTTTGGTCTTTAGTTTTCAATATTTGATAATATTATTTAATAGTCTATAATAAATAAAATTTAGTACTCCTCTGTAACATTGAATAAGAATATAAATTACCATTTAAAATTGGCTCCAAACACTATAGTAATAGGGGACATAAAAGACAATAAAATAAAGTTTCTTGACTTAGAAAAGGACAATAGATGAAAGTTTAATGTATTATTATTTTTTATTATTGTTTTATATACTGTTCATACGTGTACATTTGTGAAATATATCAAATTTTATTTATGTTTTAAACGAGTAATTTTAAAACACTAGAATATTCATCTTTCTTATTATTTACCAATTTTTAACAACCACCAGGTTTTCTATCAACATATTTCACCATCATTTTTTTTATTCAATCGCTAAACCCTATTTATCACAGTACTCTTTTTTTGTCATTAGCCAGACCAGATATCAATTTAATATATTTAGTAAAAACTCTAAAAATTAATGATGTTAGAACTATGATAATTTATTAACTTGTATAATTATTAATTTAACGAAAATTTTCTTTTCAAAATTTCTCTTTATAAAATATATTTTTAATTCTTAAAAGAAAAAATTTTAATTTTACGATATTATATAATAGTTAAATTTTTGGGTTTGAATTTTCTCTTTTATTACACTATTTGATAAAAATTTAAAACATAAATACCTTTACATGTAATTCAATAGAATAACACCAAATATTGAAATGTAAAAGAAAAATCATTGATAAATTTCATTTCAAAAGAAAAACAAACAATATAATGTTTTTGTTTATGTTTATATAAAATTTATAGATAGAAATTATTAATTTATGATTTTATGGGATCATGTATTAACATAAACATTTTTAAAATTTATCTCTTATTATTTTGGTCTGACTTAGGACTGGATAAATTTATTAATTTATCATGTTTATTAATTTATAGAGTTTATATATACAATATAACCTCTTTATATTAATACTCTATAAATTAATATACACTAAAATTCTCTATAAAATAATATAATTGTATAATCCTAAATCGAGTTTTGGTTCATTTAGTATATCGATAAATTAATAATCTCTATAAATTAATAAAAACTATAGTTTTGGTGTAATCAACATTATTAATTTATAGAGGTTTCACTGTATATATATTGTCACAATATCTAAAACTCTAATAAATATTTGCATCATTGCATAACTTATTATTAACTTGTAAAGATCGACCAATGCAGTAAGGATTACAAGGTAATAATTATTACTGGGCGTACATATTCTTTCTAAATCTATTATTACTTCTACCATAATATTCGGTGGTTGTGGAATTGAAGTCTGCAAGTTTGTTTTGACGAGACTGATGACTTGTGTTGTAGTGAATGGTTATTTTGTTGGTCAGTTGGTAAACACAGTATAACAAACTGTAAAACGTACAATAGCTAAGTTTGTAACGGCTGTTCAAACATGAGATTCAAAATTCTAACATATTAACAGTGAAACATCCGTGTTTAGTTACATGTGTAACATAGGTCAAGTAATGCAATATGAGCAAGATTTGTATATGTATCACCGTAAAATTAGGAGTTGCATGTGAGCATCGCGAGAGAGAGATAGAAAGCACATGCGAAAAGGTATCTCAACTGCCATTACCTAACCTTTTCGTCTCAAGATTGGTGACTGGTCTCTCTATTTTAAATCACCCATGTGATCTCTTATGATTTATTCATTTTTATAAAATAGTTAAATTTTTGGGTTTGAATTTTCTCTTTTATTACACTATTTGATAAAAATTTAAAACATAAATACCTTTACATGTAATTCAATAGAATAACACCAAATATTGAAATGTAAAAGAAAAATCATTGATAAATTTCATTTCAAAGAAAAACAAACAATATAATGTTTTTGTTTATGTTTATATAAAATTTATAGATAGAAATTATTAATTTATGATTTTATGGGATCATGTATTAACATAAACATTTTTAAAATTTATCTCTTATTATTTTGGTCTGACTTAGGACTGGATAAATTTATTAATTTATCATGTTTATTAATTTATAGAGTTTATATATACAATATAACCTCTTTATATTAATACTCTATAAATTAATATACACTAAAATTCTCTATAAAATAATATAATTGTATAATCCTAAATCGAGTTTTGGTTCATTTAGTATATCGATAAATTAATAATCTCTATAAATTAATAAAAACTATAGTTTTGGTGTAATCAACATTATTAATTTATAGAGGTTTCACTGTATATATATTGTCACAATATCTAAAACTCTAATAAATATTTGCATCATTGCATAACTTATTATTAACTTGTAAAGATCGACCAATGCAGTAAGGATTACAAGGTAATAATTATTACTGGGCGTACATATTCTTTTCTAAATCTATTATTACTTCTACCATAATATTCGGTGGTTGTGGAATTGAAGTCTGCAAGTTTGTTTTGACGAGACTGATGACTTGTGTTGTAGTGAATGGTTATTTTGTTGGTCAGTTGGTAAACACAGTATAACAAACTGTAAAACGTACAATAGCTAAGTTTGTAACGGCTGTTCAAACATGAGATTCAAAATTCTAACATATTAACAGTGAAACATCCGTGTTTAGTTACATGTGTAACATAGGTCAAGTAATGCAATATGAGCAAGATTTGTATATGTATCACCGTAAAATTAGGAGTTGCATGTGAGCATCGCGAGAGAGAGATAGAAAGCACATGCGAAAAGGTATCTCAACTGCCATTACCTAACCTTTTCGTCTCAAGATTGGTGACTGGTCTCTCTATTTTAAATCACCCATGTGATCTCTTATGATTTATTCATTTTTATAAAATAGTAATTTTATCTATTACTAGTGGTATTAAAATTCTGGCCCGGATTAAATATATTGTGATAACTTCGTGAATTTATAATTTATTATATGACTTGGTAAAAGAAAATATGTGAAAATATGAAAATGAAAATATGTTAAAAATGATATTTTCTGATTTTATTTATAGTGGTTAGCGACCGTAGTGTACTTTGTTTGAAGTTGTTTAGTTTAAAAGAGAATAGCATAGCGGTTGTTACTAATCAATTTAATAAAAGTACAGTAAAAATTGATAATCGTAACAAAATTAATTTAGTTGGAATTTAAACATAAAACAAAATTGATGTTTTATTTAGAAAACATACTTACATTATTAATTATTAAAATAATTATGAAGTATCAAACTTTATCTTGATATATTTAGTTCAAATAATAGAAAGATAAAATAAGTTTCAAATTTTATAAACTTTATAAAAAATAAGGGTGAAGTGTCAATTTTGGTAAAATAATTGGTGAGTATCTATCTAATATATATGTTCTACACCCAGGCACCATACTTTTCATCAAGGAGTATTGCGAACCCTTCAAATCTGTTGATTCAAACGTTTAATACCCTAGATTCTGAAGACTTCCATTATTATTCATGTCCAAACATTAATATTACACTTATATTAAATTGAGAAAGTTCATAAAAGTAAGATATTTGAGATATACCTTTGAATTTTTAAGTTAGTCATATTGCGGTGAGTGCTTTGGTTCTCTTTGTTGAAAATAGTTTTAATACCCAAAATTTTCTTATGATACCCAAAAAAGAAGTAAAAGTCTATTATCTGGATTTTGTTAAGTTATTATATTATTTGTAAAACTTTAAAAGAAAACGAACCTGGCAAATCGTCTTTGTGTAGGCTAATGACATGAGGAGTTAAGTAATTTCGGTACCTAGAACTCTCCATCAAGATCGGTGTGTCGTCTCTTCAGGTCAACAAACGAGAGTACGCTCGTGAATAAGATGGCATTAGAGCGTCATCATATGTGAAGTTAGGGTTGCTCTGGTTTCATCATAAATACTCAAGTCAAGTCGAAATTTCTTTCAAGAGATGTTTGAAGGTGTTAAGTATGTGAAAGTTGATTGGCGCATGTAGGAACACCACGAAGAGGATGATGCATAAGAAAACTACTACTATAAACAAGCGATCATTAATGGTAGCGAAATAAGAAACGTGTATCTTCCCATTAATCAACAACATATCAACCCCAACATCTCACCCTTTTCTTAACATTTCAAGCTTGCCAAAATTGTTGTAGCTAGTCGACAGCATCATCTTATAGCTTGTCTTCAACTCGAGCAATGAAGCGAGAATTCAACATGATCTGATTGAGAAAAGTAAAGGGATTCTCGTCGAGCTCTCACACCGTCATGCATAGCCGATGAAGGCCTAAAGAAGTTTTCAATAGGAGAGTGGGAAGAGTGGAATTTTACGGATTAATTATATGAGCGGTTCGTCGATGCGTTAAGAAGGAGAATCGTAGAGACTCTATACTCCATCGTCAAAATCAAATACAAAGAAATCCTATACACCGGTGTTTTGAAACCCGACACAGGCCCGAGCGATTCATTAGATTGACCATGGATTAATAAATGAATTAATTTTATTATACAATAATATATTAGCTATGAAAATAAATATATAAAAACTAAATTTAATATTTTTAAATGTTTTTAAACATAAAATAATAGTTTGGATATGTATCTATTTTATGTTTAAGAACATTTAGAAAATACTTAACTTTGGTTTCTATATTTTTATTTTCATTTGACACAAAATATTAACAAATAGTTTATACTATTTAAAAAAAATTGTAACATAAGAGTTAAGACATCTAAAAATCAAGACATAAAATTCATAAATATTTATGTCTAATGTGAATAATAAATTTGTAACTTCATGGGTTCTTCTTCAATAATCAAAAACTCGTTTTGTAATCCACATGATCATATGATATATAAAAACTAAATTTAATATTTTTAAATGTTTTTAAACATAAAATAATAGTTTGGATATGTATCTATTTTATGTTTAAGAACATTTAGAAAATACTTAACTTTGGTTTCTATATTTTTATTTTCATTTGACACAAAATATTAACAAATAGTTTATACTATTTAAAAAAATTGTAACATAAGAGTTAAGACATCTAAAAATCAAGACATAAAATTCATAAATATTTATGTCTAATGTGAATAATAAATTTGTAACTTCATGGGTTCTTCTTCAATAATCAAAAACTCGTTTTGTAATCCACATGATCATATGATCTTATCCTTTTAATTGGAAATCTATAAAAAAAATTGTAACATAAGAGTTAAGACATCTAAAAATCAAGACATAAAATTCATAAATATTTATGTCTAATGTGAATAATAAATTTGTAACTCGCCAGGTTCTTCTTCTTCAATAATCAAAAACTCTGTTTTGTAATCCACATGATCATATGATCTTATTCTTTTAATTGGAAATCTATAAAACAAAATTTGAAAACATAACTATTTTTTAAAGTAAAAAGTAAAACTATCTGTTGGTTCAACCAGTGGTCTGTGGTATGGGGTTTCGGGCTTTATTGAGTTTTGTGGGTTTTGCAGATTTTAAAATTTTAGGCCAAATCGATTTATATTGGGTCACCGGATTTACCGTTCAACCCTGAATCCGAGTCGGGTTCAAAAAGCATTATAAACGTTTGGGCTTGTGAGGAAAAAATTAAAAATTCAATGTCTTTAACAATTAACATAAAACCCATTAAATATAAATTGAAAAAAAATCAGTTATTAAAAGTGAGTCTTGGCCAAGCATTTTTCAAGGAGATAAAAACTCTCCTTTATTATTATAGATATCATAATAGAATGTTAAAACCTAAAGTTTGAAGAGTATTCAATTGGAGTATATGCCATTAGACAAAGACGCATATTTTGAGATATTATGTTTGTACAACATTTTTATAGAACTGAGACCGCGTACTAAATTGACCTAAAACGAACACTTTATTAAGAAAAATCTAACCACTAGATGATAACGTTTGCACCACCAACTGCATTTAGATGTTATCTTTAATACATATTTTCTTTTTTTTCTGTATGAATATATTTCCTTTTTACTACTTTCCTTGCTGACTCACTTTCGGTATGGTGTTCTTAAAAAATATCATTATCCAACTTTGTCTTCTTATCTTGTTGTTTTTCTCTGGTTAGAATTTTCAGGGAATTATTCTTTGCTTCATGTAAGAAAAAGTGTTTTCGTGTTCATATTTCATTAGATCTTATTCAAAAGTCTATATAATAATTTAAAAGTGTTTTGGAAAAATTGTGCCGACTGCTTTTTTCCTTCTTTAACTAAGGATATATGAGCTAAACCCGAAATTAACCCCCGGACATCTGTAGAAATCTGAACTTTTTTGCTATTAAAAACATATGCATAACCCTTGGCCAAAGTTGACTGAAATAGAATAATCTGAACAAACTTTAGAACACATACTTTTAATAGCCCTATCGATAAAAATAACTATTGATTTCGCTGTTGGGGCCAAAATTATGTTGTTGGGGCGAAAATAAAGAAAACCTAACTTTACATTATAAATCAAATATATTAATTATTTTTTGTATTTATGAACAATATTGGATATTTTGAATACAAAATTCTCAAACTAAATAGTATTCATGGGTTACTTTGGATAAAAATAACTGATTAGAACTGTATACAATGAATATTTTTATTATTTTGGATAAATTTGAGTAATTTGGATCTAAATATCCAAACTGAATCGGGTAATTTAGCTATTTAAAATAAAATATCTGATCTCATATAATGGTAATTATTCAGTTAATTTTTGGTTCATATACATTAAACCTAAATTCAATCAGATCAGAGGACCTGATTCAAATCCAACCATTTTATAATATCTGAAATGAGATATTTCTCAAAATTCAATAATGCTGATATTTACAAGAGCGACTCTGGTTGAGAGTCTTATGTTGGCGTTAGTGGCAGGTTGAAGCCCTGAAACACAAGGTTTTACAAGAGCGACTGGGCTCGAGGAGATACCTAAACACCTAAACCTAAGTTGGTGGGTGTTATGTTTTCTTCTAATATTATGATATCAATATTATAAAAGGAAACAGTATATTTTACCTTAGTAAAAAGAAAACAGTATATATATTTTAATCGAGAAATAGCATGTTAGAAACTCTAAGGCAGAAAAGGAATGGTAACTAAATATGTTTTCGCTAAAAATGGTAAATTTTAAGTAGAAAATCTCTAAAGTTCGTCTTTTGTGTGAACATAAAAATTATATTATCTAAACTATTAAAACAGAATTACAAATTTGAATTAATCCTGAATTTTCCTAAATAATTACTCAATGCCAATGCTTTTAATACTCAGTTACCAGCGAAATTATAGTTCTATAATTAACCAAATTTAAACGTGATTCAAAACCAGTTATATCTCGGTTTAGTATTGCCTACACAATCCAATTACATCTATCCAGAATTCAATTAAATACTTTTATATACCAGTTGGTTTTGAAACACGTACACAATTGGTTTAAGTTATTTCTCGGCTAGTGCTGTCAACAAAATAAAATTCAACATTTCCAAAATTCAATTGACTACTTTTGTTTGTATACCAAATTTGTAAAACTTTCCACACAAAAAAAATCGATCCATTAGTATCTAATCAATTCTACTCTTTTATGGGCACTTGTTTCGAGATTATCTTGTTAAACCGCCAGCTTATGTACGAACTCTTGTATTTCACTTTGGAATGAATATCAAAACCATTGACGGAAAAAAAAAAAAAAAAGTAACACGTAGCTAATAACTAAAGCTAATAAATAGCTAGAAAATAAATAGAGTAGAGTTACATAAATGGAAGGAGACCGACCAGCAAAAGGACCATTAAGCTTGAGGGAAGGTAAGTTAGTTGGTCGTTGTTGACGTGTCCTTTCGGTTCATAACGAAGGTTCCTCTTTCTTAAATTTTGACTCATGACTTTTTTTTATCTAATTCAGTTTAACTGTTAATCCTTAATGCTTGTAAGAATTTTTAGAGTATATACGCTTTTTAAGAATTTAATAAATATTTATAATTTAATTTATTTTTAACTTTATTATACATTTTCCAATAACTTTTCACCAATGAAATTTAATCAATTCAAATATTCTCAGTTAATGTTTTTCAAAAGTATAAAAAAATACCTTAACAATATAGAAAATCTATCTTTGTGGAACGATGAAAGAATCTAAAAAATCTTACTTTCGGAAATGGAGAAAGTATAGTATACTATTTCACGTATCTTTAATTAGGAAAGACTCGAAGACAAATGATGTGTATATTATATTAGATGTTATTGAAAATAGTAGAATAAAAATAATTTATTTTTTTAACACAACGAATAAAATTATCTATTTTCTTTTTTTTTTCTGTATGAATATATTTCCTTTTTTTACTACTTTCCTTGCTGACTCACTTTCGGTATGGTGTTCTTAAAAAATATCATTATCCAACTTTGTCTTCTTATCTTGTTGTTTTTCTCTGGTTAGAATTTTCAGGGAATTATTCTTTGCTTCATGTAAGAAAAAGTGTTTTCGTGTTCATATTTCATTAGATCTTATTCAAAAGTCTATATAATAATTTAAAAGTGTTTTGGAAAAATTGTGCCGACTGCTTTTTTCCTTCTTTAACTAAGGATATATGAGCTAAACCCGAAATTAACCCCCGGACATCTGTAGAAATCTGAACTTTTTTGCTATTAAAAACATATGCATAACCCTTGGCCAAAGTTGACTGAAATAGAATAATCTGAACAAACTTTAGAACACATACTTTTAATAGCCCTATCGATAAAAATAACTATTGATTTCGCTGTTGGGGCCAAAATTATGTTGTTGGGGCGAAAATAAAGAAAACCTAACTTTACATTATAAATCAAATATATTAATTATTTTTTGTATTTATGAACAATATTGGATATTTTGAATACAAAATTCTCAAACTAAATAGTATTCATGGGTTACTTTGGATAAAAATAACTGATTAGAACTGTATACAATGAATATTTTTATTATTTTGGATAAATTTGAGTAATTTGGATCTAAATATCCAAACTGAATCGGGTAATTTAGCTATTTAAAATAAAATATCTGATCTCATATAATGGTAATTATTCAGTTAATTTTTGGTTCATATACATTAAACCTAAATTCAATCAGATCAGAGGACCTGATTCAAATCCAACCATTTTATAATATCTGAAATGAGATATTTCTCAAAATTCAATAATGCTGATATTTACAAGAGCGACTCCCCTGGTTGAGAGTCTTATGTTGGCGTTAGTGGCGCAGGTTCGAAGCCCCTGAAACACAAGGTTTTACAAGAGCGACTCGGGCTCGAGGAGATACCTAAACACCTAAACCTAAGTTGGTGGGTGTTATGTTTTCTTCTTCTAATATTATGATATCAATATTATAAAAGGAAACAGTATATTTTACCTTAGTAAAAAGAAAACAGTATATATATTTTAATCGAGAAATAGCATGTTAGAAACTCTAAGGCAGAAAAGGAATGGTAACTAAATATGTTTTCGCTAAAAATGGTAAATTTTTAAGTAGAAAATCTCTAAAGTTCGTCTTTTGTGTGAACATAAAAAATTATATTATCTAAACTATTAAAACAGAATTACAAATTTGAATTAATCCTGAATTTTCCTAAATAATTACGCCTCAATGCCAATGCTTTTAATACTCAGTTACCAGCGAAATTATAGTTCTATAATTAACCAAATTTAAACGTGATTCAAAACCAGTTATATCTCGGTTTAGTATTGCCTACACAATCCAATTACATCTATCCAGAATTCAATTAAATACTTTTATATACCAGTTGGTTTTGAAACACGTACACAATTGGTTTAAGTTATTTCTCGGCTAGTGCTGTCAACAAAATAAAATTCAACATTTCCAAAATTCAATTGACTACTTTTGTTTGTATACCAAATTTGTAAAACTTTCCACACAAAAAAATCGATCCATTAGTATCTAATCAATTCTACTCATTTGTTTTATTATATCCAAAATATATTGAAAATGCTAAAATTGGTTACTTAATATAAAAAATATTTTATGTCCACCAAATCTAAACTAATAAATTCGTAGCGCAATTAAATCATGTAACATTTAAAAAACTTTTCCTATTTTTAAACAGTCATTATACTAAAAAGATTGCAATCTTACTTACAATAACTTCATATTCTATTATCAAAAAATCCAAATCACGTCTAATTTAGAGAAATGAAACAAGTATACTGTTACCTCAAGATTCAAATCCGATTAAGGTATCCCACATTAGTCCTTTCAAATCACGTTTGACTTACCCAAATAACGAATATACTGTTTTTATACAATATACAAGTTATATTGTATGTTGTATAAAGAAAAATATTTATAATGAAAATATAAAATTACCCGTTGAGATTAGTTGAATGATTATGTGGGTTTATGACAATGGTACATGTAAAACCCAAGAAAATTATAAATTATTTTATAAACAATAAAGTCAATTAACATATTTTATCTCATATAAGTTAAAATATAACATATCATCTAGGGCTGTTCAATATGGTAAAACCGAACCGTACCGAACCGAACCGAACCGAAATAGACAATATGGTTTGGTTTTGGTATATACCATATAAACCGAATGGATGTAATTTTATAAAAACCGTAGGATTTGGATATGGTTTGGTATATAACCGATTAAACCGAACCGATTAAACCGAATAAACCGAATAAAAGTAGAAGCATGTAAATATGTATCTATTTTATAACAATACATGAAAATCTATCTGTTATATAAGTTAAAATTGTGTTAATAACTATTACCATAATGTTATAGTAATAAAGAACCTTATATAATTTGTAAAACACTTAAACTATAATTAAATAACAATACATTGCAATTCAGACATCTTATTTTCTAAGTCTTTTTTTTTATCTTTTTGCTTTATTTTAGTATTCACTAAATTAATATGAAGATGACAAATTTGATGGAAAATAATTAATGGAAAATTTTCACAACTTTTTTCTTATCTATAAACAAACGAGTTTAGGTGTTCAATCGAAAAACATGACTTTAATGAACACTAAATATGGAAGAGTGGAAAAACTTTTCTTTCATGTTTCTGTTTTGTTTCATATTTTTATTTTCAAAATTTCAGGCTCTGATTTTAATTATAGATTTGATAATTTTATTTGATGGTAGAAACATTTTTACGTTTTTGTTCATTTATTTGAACATGTAATATATTTTTAATAAATGACAGTGTTGACAATATGACTCTAAAATTCATTTTATATGATCTCAAACTAAATAATTATATTTTTTGGTATAAAACCGAATAAACCGAAAACCGACGGTATATAAACCGAACCGAACCGAAGTAAATATGGATTTAGAATGGTAGTTATATTTTACTAACCGAAATACCGAAAACCAAAAAAAACTGAACCTAAACCGAACCGATATCCGGATTGAACACCCTTGATATCATCTAATACTTATTTATTTATTATTAAGCGCCAAAAAATAAATTCAGCATAAATAATGAATAATTATAATAAATAATATCTAAACAAAACAAATAAATAATAACTCAACATTAAGAGATTAGATATCTTATTTTATTTCCAACACATTATATACATAATAAACAACTAAAACAAATAACAATTAAAGAAACTAATAAAATTGATGCATTTAAAATAACAAGAACAAAAAGAATTTGCTATTTATACTTTAAAACGGAAATTTGAAATACTCCTAGCCATTTCCCGTCATCCTCGCGGACCCAAGACCCCGTAATAAACATTTGTAAATCGTAAAAATATATACAATGAAGAAAGTTTGAACTATAAAAGTTTAAATCAGCGAGCGTCGCGGATCATGATCTAGTTTATACTTTAAAACGGAAAACAAAATTGTGAAAGGTTTACGTTCTCACTAATCATTTATGATAAACCAGCGACAATCAGTTATTTGAATTAACTAAATTTTGGTATGCATTTACTTTTTTGTAATTAAATTTCCTTGATAAGCATAACAAAATCAGATGCATGTGGACCCACATGATCGTTTAGATCTATGAAAACAGACCATAACTGCCACTGGTTGTTGTTTTTATATGCTATCTAATGCAATCGTTGTTAACGGTACGTAGATTGATTTTCTGGCTACCATATGTACGTACGGGTGTAAAAATCGGTGATGTTTTGACCATAGTTACGAAAAAATATTTCTTTACCATTTGATATATTTTTAAAATATTATTCCCTCCGCTTTATTTCAGGTATTGTCGTAAAAAATTATTTGTTACAAAATAAATGTCATTTTAAAATTTTAAGGTAAATTTTATTAATTTATTTTTTCTTAGTTGAAATATGGTTAGGTGTACAGCTAATGATGTTATTATTTAGAAAATATATAAATTAAATATTCTTTTTAATTTGTATGCATAAATTTAAAATGACAATTAAAAATAAAAAGGAGGGAGTATTTCAAATTTCTCAGAATTAACAAAAAGAATTTGCTATTTCAACTAAATGTTGTTCTCATCCATTAGTATAGAAATTTTAGAAAATTTTTACCGACTTTACAAATTACTATATGCTTTATTTAACACAAATGATAAAAAAACAAAGAACAATAAATTGGATCCAAAATTCATTTTTTACTATCAAAGTTTTATGAACTGCAGTCAATTTTTATGGATGAAATAATTTATAAATTAATCTATATACATAGAAATATAGGTTGTCGATCTAGAATATGATCTACAAATTATATGAATATGATTTATAGTGGTTTTCCGGGACTCTGAACATTTTTATAATATTCGTAGATGACTCCAATTTAAAGTATAACTGATTTTGAAGTTCTGCCAAAGTGAATAATAATAAAATAAACACAATCTTGTAACCGAGTTGTTGGTAGTGTGGTAAATGAGTTTTTAGTAGACACTTTGCTATTCGGGTTTAATTTTAGTTGGGAGAAAATATTTCTATTGTTTGGGTTTCGGGCAAAGAGTTGAAACGGTTTTTTTTACCAAAAAGGAAATATATATATATATATATATATATATATCGAATTTTAACTTTTTCCAATGGACCACATTCAAAACATAAGCCTGTTCTTGGGGAAACATGAGCAAGACAAAAACTAAGTGGAAATCTAGTAGATTCGAGGAGAGAGATCTCAAGGAGACATAGTGACAGCACAAATTCGTTAATATCGTGTGTGTACTATGCTTTTCATTTCCTTAAATTTTCTGGTTTTTATTCTGTTTCTTGCGAACCAATATATCAAAATTTCGTCAATCTTGGGTGAGCGTAAGAACTAAGAAACAGACGTAAAACTGTCGTTAGGCTGCAGGTTTCTTCAATTATCTTAATATTACACGGATAAACCGTGGAAGTTTCAGATCTTAGACCCTCACATGCATGAAATCAGTTTTTAGAAATCTTATTTGAAAGAATAACCCTTCATACCAAAAATAGCTTGAATTCGGGATACAGTAAACCAACCTTTTTATATTACCAACACTTTGGTAACATACACAAACTTTTGGCCACTAAAAATATAATTCATTTATTCTATTTGAGAATCAATAGCAAATGGTTTCACGGTTAAAGTACTTTTCATAACCAGCGGGGTTGGCCTGGTGGTGTTGAGAGAGCTTCGGCCTCAATACGCACCCGGGTTCGAACCGCTGGCCAGGCAATTGGGGTATCTAATTCCCAAGACTAAAATCTGGCCTCGGCCGGTTGCAAGGTGGAAGTCCCTCCAGGTTAATCAAAAAAAAAAAATAATAATAATAACTGGTTATAACCGATGCATTGAATATTGTGGTTAGAACATTGAACGTGAATTCCATTAAAATGTTATTTCCGCGAAATGAATCCATTTTATAATTTAGAAACCAAAGTGTATTTCCGTTAAAATACTAATACATTTTTTCTGGGTAAGTTTAAATACGTACACATCGTTGTCATCAGTTTGGTATAGATGTCAGCAGTTCCATACGTAGTTGAAAAAATCGCTACTTACTAGCCAATGATTGTGCAAGACTCAAACCTTTTTAAAAAGGAGCGAGCGCATGCATTAGTTAATACCGTTGCTGTTTGCGGTTCACAGGGCTCAAAGTTATCCGTAGGATCCGACACAAATAAAGAAGATACAATCATTTCTGTTATTATGAATTTACACTCAGAGATGCTTTACTGAAAAATAATCTGATATGAGAAGTGAATATGCATATAGGAGATATGAGTTAACGTATTCATTATTAATGTATTCTTGTTTTGTTTATTTAAAGCATTCTCAAATCATTTTTTTTGTTGGCAACAAACAAGCTATTCTATTACTTAAACCATTCACCAAATTATATTAAAGTTCAATTAATCCGATAAGTTATTCTCATTTTATGATATTTTGTTTTGAGAAGATAATGATGAGACAAACATAATATTGATAAAATTTCGCGGGTATATTGATTTTTCAATACACTTATAGAAACATTTACTAGGTATATATATATGTGTGTGTGGTAGTAGGTAAAATATATACAATAGCACATGCAATTTGGTCAACCAAAATTATAAAAAAAAAAATTGTGTGGGATGCTTAGAGAGCATCTCAAATGGTGTACTCACCATTAGAATCCTTAGGAATATTATAGTATTTTTTTTAAATAGTTAAGGACTCTAATCAAATTAGTATGTCCAATAGTGTTATCCAATTAGGAATCCTTAAGAATAAAAAAATAATAATTTGAAAACATGTGAAAGATTAAGAAAAAAAATTTTAAAACATGTTAAATTGAAATATTTATTTATTACATGATTAAATATGAAATACAACAATTATTAATTTTCATCACCAAATTTGTTCCAAATATTTTCAATTAAATCATTCTTCAATTGGTGATGTGTTTCCGTCTCGCGAACCTGAACCCAATTGGCAAGAATTTCAGTGATGCTTGGAGGGATGTCCGTACCACGAGACTTATGCACCCGTGAAACGAACGCGTGAAACCCTTCACTGAGGGACAAAATTGATGTGCCACGTCAACAAGGATCAACACATTTTAATCCTTAGCAAAAGACTGATCCTTAAGTTATTTGGGTTAAATATTATTATTATATGCCTAATAGTTAAGGATTTGGACTTAAGGATTCATTAAAATCCCGCATTGCGGATGGTCTTAGGACCATATCAAATGGCACTCTGTTTTCTCTTCTATAATTTATGCTAAAATAATTTTTGCTTCAGTGGTGTTAACATTCTTCTATATTCTATAGAGTAACTCTATTAGAGCATCTCCAACTCAACCTCAAATCCTCAGATTTTGAAGTTTTGTGTCATTCCAACTCAACTTCAAATCTTCAAATTTTGAGGTTTCACTATTCACAACTTCAAAACTATCTTGTATTTTTTTTTTTTGGTCCTTATAGTTATTTCTTTCGTAAATATTAGTAACTTTTGTTAATATCAAGGATTATAATGTAAATAAATAAACTTTTAAATTTTTTTTTGAAGTTGGAGTAACCAACCCTCAAATCCTCATTTTGAAGTTTTACTCCCCTTAAAATGAGGTTTTGGGTTGGAGATGGTCTTATAGAGTAACATCATTGGAGCAAAAATTACTCTATTTTAATGTAAATTATAGGAAAAAAATAGTGTGTCATTAAAGATACCCCAATGCTAGAGACACATATATTGGTCTTGTTCATTTGCATTTTTCCGAGATTTGTGATCTTGATATTTATTTAAATATCTTATTGAAGAAACGGTTCTTAGAGTTTTTTGTTAAAAGTTAAGAAACGATTTCTTATATTCCCCTATGAACCACGCCCTAAGAACCCCATTAATCAATCATCCTCTAAGAGATTTTGTCCTTTCCGTTTGACTAGAGAGAGAGTGCGATGGATTAGTCTAAAAATTTAGTTGCTAATTAAAATATGAAACACACCATCTCGTAAGAGTGGAACGCTTATAAAAGGGCCTTCACCATCCGACTATATCTCTCATTCATTTCGCTTCACATTTGGATAAAAATCTCTACTTACAGTTCTCGTTTTATATTAGGTAAGTCTAATATCTCCTCTACTTAAATTTTGATCGTTTCAACTCCTAACATACAAAAAAAAAATCAAGAACTCATCAGATTCTTGTTTTTGGGTACTCTGTTTCGCTCTTGCTCCTCTCTGTTTTTTATTAGTTACTTGGGACAGATTCTGTATAGCATAATTACTCATGACGTAGAAATTAAATTTGTCAGAACTCTTAACAACAATAATTACTTTGGTTGGAGTTCTTGAGTTCTAAGACCATTATTCATGGGGACAAAACCCTAAAGCTGTTTCTATGCTCTGTTTTGTTATCTTTATAGCTCTGTATCTCACTTAAAGTCTTACTTACAAAGAGGTTTACTCTTTCTGTCTTAGAGCCAAGTGGTTAAGGAAGAAACAGCAGAGAAGAAGATGAAGTATGTAGTGGTTTCAGGTGGAGTAGTGAGTGGACTCGGAAAAGGAGTCACGGCAAGTAGCATCGGACTCATCCTCAAATCATGTGGATTCCGAGTCACCGCCATTAAAATCGGTCTCTCTCTTTTCTTATCACAACAATTCTTTCACGTAAAACGAACATGTCACCTTCTTGTTCTCTCACGCAAAGTTCGTTTCTTTTCTTTTCTTCACTTTTTTTTTTTTTTGCTTTTGATTATTTTCCTCACAACAAAGCTGAGAAAAGGAAAAAAAAGTTTTAGATTTGATTTCTTGGCCCCAACGAACATGAAAAGGGAGCTTATTTTTCTCTACCTTCTCACGCGTGCATACAAAGTTAAAAAAAAGATCTTGAATATTCCAAGATTTTAATCTTTTCTACTTTCACTGTTATTAACCCATGCTGAAATCCTCATGACTTTTGTCAGAAAGTTAAATATTTTATTTTATTTTTGTTATGTTTATTTATTTTTACAGATCCTTACTTAAACATAGATGCTGGGACCATGTCACCTATTGAGCATGGTGAAGTTTATGTCTTGGACGATGGTGGCGAGGTAATGCAACATTCAGTGACCAATTGTTCTGTTTCTTTGATTAGAAAGATCATCTAATTAGTTAGGTCAACAACCATTATAAAAATGAATATTTGTTTGTTAAATGAAAGGTTGATCTTGATCTTGGGAACTATGAGAGGTTTATGGACATTAAGCTGACCAGTGAAAACAACATAACTACCGGAAAGGTTTATAAGGTTTGTGTTGTTTATATTAGCAAAAAATAGTTTGGAGTGTTTGATTTTGATTTTTGTAACTTAGACGTTGACGTTTGTGAACAGCATGTGCTTGAGAAAGAGAGGAAAGGAGATTATCTTGGGAAAACTGTTCAGGTAAGTAGAAGAACATGCTGATAGTATATACTAATTAAACCATGTGTGTTTTGAAAGATTTTTGAAATTCCTTTATGGGTATTGTAGGTTGTTCCTCATATCACTGATGCAATTCAAGAATGGATTGAGCGTGCGGCTAGGATTCCAGTTGATGGACAGTCAAGTCCAGCTGATGTTTGTGTCATAGAACTTGGAGGAACCATAGGTAACTTTTTTTAATTTAGAGAATTTTAACTCTCTGTGTCAGGTTTTGTTCAGATAGTTTTTTTTCTAAACATGGAGCTACTCTTTGAATTCTGCAGGAGATATAGAGTCCATGCCTTTTATTAATGCTCTTGGACAGTTCTCCTATCGTGTAGGTAAGTAACGGTTTGTGTGTATGTTTTCATTGATGTATACAAGTCTTAGTGATGTTTTTTACATTTTTCAGGCTCTGAGAATTTTTGCTTGATCCATGTCAGTCTTGTGCCTGTATTGAATGTTGTTGGTGAACAGGCAAGTTTCTTGAGTCTTAAAATATCATTTAGTCAGGTGGCTTGTCCTAACAATGTTTAGTTGCTTATCAGAAGACTAAACCAACGCAACATAGCGTTCGAGACTTAAGAGGCCTTGGCTTGAGCCCCAACATCTTGGCTTGCAGAAGCGCAAAGGTTTCATCCTTGTAACTTTTTTTTATTTAATTTGGTCATCAATCTTAGCTCTGAGTTCGTTATAAAAAACCTTGATTTTGTAGCCACTTGAAGATAATGTGAAGGCCAAGCTCTCTCGGTTTTGCCAAGTTCCGGTATGGAATGTTTTATAAAATAAAATTTTGATCTCTCTTTTTTTTCATACAAACATTGCAAGTAAGATTTAATTCATTTACAGATGGAAAACGTTGTCACTCTCTATGATTGCCCCAACATTTGGCACATTCCATTGCTTCTCAAAGTGAGTAGCTTTCTCATTCCACTATACTCTCAAAGTTTCAGTTATAGCAGGTTGTTCCCATCAGCCATCACCAATGTCTTAACATTTCAACTTGTTTGAGCAGGAACAAAAGGCACACGAGGCGATTTTGCGTGTCCTGAACCTTACCGGGTGTGTCTCGCTTACTCATATTCTTTATGTACATTGCTTCTTTCATTCAAATACTAATTCTTGTGGGAATCATTGTTCATATACAGAGTTGCCAAGGAGCCTGCACTAGAGGAGTGGTCTTTAATGGCTAAAATGAGCGACAAGTTGCATGTTCCTGTATGTGCTACCATTAAGACATTTCAGGCTTAGTTTATCTCACTTGTTTTCAGCTAGACATTGACTTACATTCTTTTTGAGTGTTTCAGGTTAAAATTGCTGTGGTGGGGAAGTACACTGAGCTCTTAGATTCCTACCTTTCTGTCCACAAGGTACACCTTCACATTATACATCAATTCCAGAAACTATAACCACAAAACTAAGCCTCTTCTCATAACCATAACTATTGTGTGTTGATGATCAGGCGCTCTTGCATACTTCTGTGGCTAGGCGCAAGAAGCTTGTCATAGACTGGATCTCAGCTAGTGATCTTGAACAAGAGGCGAAAAAGGAGGTATGTCTACTACACTTTATACTAATCACTTCTAATCATGAAACCTTAGAAACTGAAAGCAAAATGATTCCCTCATGGCAGAATCCAGATGCATACAAGGCTGCCTGGAAGTTACTTAAGGTCTGAACATTCTTTCATTCCCATTTTATGTCAAGATGAACTCTACCGTTGATTAGTTTCCATGTAATATTTTGTCTTCAGGGTGCTGATGGCATTCTTGTTCCTGGAGGTTTTGGGAATAGAGGTGTACAAGGAAAGATACTAGCAGCTAAATACGCCAGAGAGAACAAAGTTCCATTCCTTGGCATCTGTCTAGGTATGCAACTCGCTGTGATCGAGTATGCAAGAACCGTACTTGGTTTGACAGATGCGAACAGCACTGAACTTGATCCTAATACCAAGAACCCTTGCGTTGTTTTCATGCCAGAGGTTTTGTTTTCTTCCCTTCCAGTTCTTTTTTCTGTTCTGAGTTTTTCGTTAACTTAAAATGTAATGTTTATGTTTGAAGCAGGGCTCTAAAACGCATATGGGAGGTACTATGAGGTTAGGCTCAAGAAGAACTTACTTCCAAGCTAAAGACTCCAAATCAGCAAAACTGTAAGCATGAGTGATAAAACAAGTTGAACTTGATGCATCCTATAGTTTAACTGATTATCTTGTTTTTTTTTTGGAGTTGTTTCAGATATGGGAACAGGAGTTTTGTTGATGAAAGACACCGACACAGATATGAGGTGAATCCTGCAATGGTCCCACGTTTAGAGAGCGCTGGACTCACATTCCCTGGAAAAGACGAGTCTGGTCAGCGAATGGAGATCGTTGAGCTGCCAAACCATCCGTTTTACGTTGGAGCTCAGTTCCATCCCGAGTACAAGTCAAGACCTGGAAAGCCATCTCCACTGTTTCTAGGTGAGAAGCCATCACATACGGTTTCTTGCTTTACACGTATGCTTAAAAGTTAAAAACCTATTTTCTTGGTGCAGGACTAATTGGAGCAGCTTGTGGAGAGCTAGACAACGTACTGCAACAAAGCTGCCAAGAAACAGCTGCCTCGCGTCCTCAGTCCAATGGGAAGCTCGAGAGAGTTTACTTGAAAGGAGCAGCGAAGAAGCCAGTCAGTGTTGTATACAGTTTATGCTCATGAACGTGTCATGCATTAAGGATGACTTCTCTCTTAAAAACAGCTGTTCTATCCTTGGATTTCTTTTTAACATGGATTTCTTCACCTGTGGAGGGAGAGAGACAAAGGGTGTACAGTTTGAAGATTTGGCTTTTTTTTATGAGACGGGGTTTGTTAAGACTAAGAAGAAGAACATTAAACACAAGCAAGTATTATTATACCTTTGTCTTTTGTAATGGGTATTTATTTAAAGAGTAGCCGTGTTCTTTTAGAAGACGCAGACGCAGCGGTTAGCGATCAAAAATTGAACATCAAAATAAATAAAAAGATGGAAGAAAATTAATTAAGCAGACGCTGCGGCTACTTCCGTTAAGGTTTCTGGTGTCTTGACCGACGCTGTAAAAAGTAGCGGCTGTTAGAATGATCACTGCGTTTATTTTTGATAGGCAAAATCACCGCCGCCGGTGTCACTTTCCAGATGCGTGAACAAGAAAATAGTTATAAATCGGGTAGTTAGCCGTTGCGTCAGCGTCTTCCAAAAGAACACGGGTAGTGTCATGGGTTTGACTCTCTCTCTGCTGCTGTGTTTCTTGGTTTCTTATGTCGTAGTAGTTAGTATCATCTTTCATTAGCTTTCTTTTTGTTTGTTTGTTTGTTTGTTATGGTTTAAACATTTCCAGAGAAGTTTCATTGTTCCCTGCTATGTTAATGTAGTTTCTATGTTATTTGAATGTTTATTTATGTTATATAAACTAGGTTTCTTCTGTTTCTTACCGGCTATTGTCGAGTTTTGGTTTGAACCATATGTTAATGTATTTACCCGAATTGGACACTTGAAACCATCTCCATGTGCAATCCCTTCTTTTGAAACAGTGTTTGATGATGTCTCTCAGAGCCTGCAATGATATAAGTCTAAAGTCAAGAATTGTGCAAGACTCCTACATTGAAGCTTCTTCATTACTTGGGCTGTGTTGTTACCAAAACTAATATAGGGACTAATCTGGCTAATATCTGTTAAAGTTAAGGGGACTATTTGCAAATAATTTCCTTTTATTTGTTTATGGGCCTAAACTTTATTGTTAACAGCCCAGGCCCATGTTTGAATGCGCGCGCTACTTCCTGCCATGGCGCCAAATCCGGTCTCGACTTGTCATTTCTCTATCTGGCTTTTCGTATTTTGTACACCAACTGTTCGATGATATGTCTTAAAGAGACCTCGTCCTGATTCATTCGCCTCGCTAGTTGCGAGCCTTCATCACGGTATGTCATCGAATTGGTAGTATGGGATTTCGCAATCTCTAGTCTTTTATCGCCCTAGCTCTCGTTTGAAAGGAGGTAACTTGGGTTTTTGGGCAGACTATCGTCTTGAGTGAGCTTGATACAGCGATTTGTGATTGAATTGCTCTGTTGGTGTCAGATTCATTGGATTTTGGTTTGATAAAGCTTAAAGATAAGATTTTGACGATGAGTTCTACTGTTTGGTGGGAAGGAGCTGAGAAGACACGAGTTCTCATTGCCTCAGGTTCTCTCTTCTAACTTCATTCAGGTTTTGTTTTATTGTTAACCTACATGAGTTTGAGGTTATGCATTGATGTAGGAATATCTATGAAAAATATGTTGTTTAGTGTTTATCAGTGATTAAAAAAGTTTGGTTGGAATAATAATAATAATAGGTTATTGATGCTTAAAATAACATGGCCGTTTGTTATCATTTCATATGTGAAGATTCAGGATGTGGGGGAAACAAACCCGGAGAACTATTAACACTTCGCCATCCAAAATCAGGTAATGGGATGTGGATTATTGACAAGCTTGTTGTATAGTGTTCTAGAGAAAAACTTCAGTTAGTAACATCTTATGTAATTGCTTTTGAAAAAAACATCTTATGTGTTTTGGTATGTTTGTTTATATGGCAGACAATGGAACATGCTACCTTTTTAGTAATGAGATGCTTCAAGAAATTCAATGGTTTAAGCAATCATATGGTTCTTGGTTCCTGGGAGATTACATTTCTCAAGGTAAATTCCACTGTTGATCTTGATTATTAAGTATATTAGCTTCCTAGGAATTTTGAGTCACGATATTATTCAATGCAAGGCGAGGAATGTTCATGACTGTTTCTTTTTTGTTACAGACGGAAGCTTGTATATGGCCACTCCGGTTGATCCTGTTTTCATCTTGTTGCCTATTTTCGACGAGGCAAGAATGAAGGTCGGTCACTCTATGCTCCCCTGCCTCTTCTCGAATTCAATATTGTTTCCCATCTGATTTCAGTTTCTTAGAAGTGTTAATTGTCGATCTTTAGAAAGGTGAAGATCCTGGAAAGTTCAGGCAACTGGATGAGATTTTGTTTGTGGAAGGGTATCCTGAATATCAACATCTGTTGCCACTTGCAGAGAAGTGTATGGAGATCGTTTGTCAAACTCAAGGTAAACTTCTGCTCTATGGTTTTGGAAAATATGGTTTCACACACTTGACAGAACCACTATTTTCAGATTGCTTGTAATCTAAATGCGTCTAATCACTTCTTGCAGAGGTTGGATCTATGAAGTTCTACCGGCTTGATAACTCAAAAGTTTTAGCTTGGTTAAGTTGTAAGGTATGCTCTTTTTCATTTTAGCCTTTTCTATGATCCAGTTGAAAAATTTCATAATAACCTTTGCCGTTTTAAAGTGAGACATGTGTCTGAATAACTATGTTCCACATATGCTTCAGGAATGAGACATGTTTAATGCTTTATGTCTTTCTTGGATACTGCTTGGTGAAAATTCTGAATTTTGCAGCGTCCATAGAAAAGCTTATTGCAGTGCTGCACTGACTCTAACTTGTTGTGTTTCACATTCTATAACTCTTGTCTCTGATTGAATTTGAGGGAATGACAATAATGCAGATCAACTCGTATCTGTTTTATTCATATACTTAAAGGTGCCTGCATTTTATGAACGCAGGTAAGCTGTTTAAAGAAGACTCTTCCGGAACTGGACAAGAACTATGCAGCTCAAGGCGAGAAGCAAACATGTAAGTTGTAGAACAGAAATCATTTACCTTTTTGTGTTTGGTTCCAGACATGGTGCATGTCCTTTCTTGAAGAGGTGATGTTATATGGCTTTTAAGTTTTAACTGATATATAGCCTTTCTTATTTACAGTGGTGGATGCAGTTTCAATTGTGGGTGAGTACCTGAAGACAGAGCCTTGGTTGAAGCTCCTCTATGATCATCTTGGGTACTTTTGCTTTTGTCAAAAATCTGAAATTCTTAAAGAACCATACGTCCTTACAAAGGTGTTCGTTATGTCTGGCTTATCTTGCAGACTCGAGTTTGTTGACCCAACGATGAAAGAAACCAATACAGAGAATCTTCCAAATGCAAATGAGAACAAGATGGAATACTCAAATTCAATACAGGTGCGTGTGTATGCTTCATTGCAAAATCTGTAGACAGGTTTCGTATCTTTTGTGTTCAGTCTTGTTGACTTGCTAAAGTCTTTTGTTCCACATTTTGTAGGAGAAAGCAACTAAGAAGACAGGAAAGCCTGGGAAGCAGACAAAGCAAGCAAAGGTAGAGACTGGATCAAAGAACATACGAGATATGTTTTCAAGGGCTTGTAAGAAAAAATGCTAAAATGATTGAAACTATTTCAACTATTTATGATTGTTTTTTCAGCTACGGAATGATCTTTGCTTAGCTCGCAACATTTTGAACAAAGACCAACTCACGTTTGGTTTGAATTCTAAATTCGTAATCAGTGTTGCTTATTAGCTGAAATATGTATGTCTTTCTGGTACAAGAATCTGCTAATTTATGTAAGAATTCACGACAAAAATGGAGCAGAAAGATATAAGCATAGACCATCATGACATATAACAAGCGTGGAAACATGTTTAGTCTAGTGGTTGGTTAACGGTTTATCAATGTTTTTGCATCAGAAATTAGATAATTCTCAGTTGTAGATTTATTTGTAATTATAATTGGGAAAATTTTCATTTAAAATGTTAAATCACCAACTTTCAAATTTGATTTTTCAGCTACTCGATGCTAGTCTAATATGATGGAAACGATCCAATGTATTCGAATGTGTCAACAACTAGATCAAGTTTATGTTAATACATACCACATATACGAAGTAAATAATTATATGGTGGCAACATCATAAACGGATTTAATTAATTTTAATCTAAATTAATAGGGTCAATCCGTAATATATGAAAATTAAACCCAATCAACAAAATCCGACTGACCCAGTTCGTGAACCCGACCCGTGTTCGAGTTAAGTCACCTTCATTCATCAAATAAAAAAATTAGGGTTTATAACAGAGAAGTAAAAAGAAAACAGAGAGAAAGAGAGGAAACAGAAAGAGAAATGGAATTATGTGGAGGATCCAACAATGCTTCACTCTCTTCACTTCTTAATACCCTATTTTACATTTTCCCCATCCCTACATCTTTTTTAAAGAAAATAAACTTGAGATAAATATGATAAATATGATAATGTTTCGTTCACTCTGCATAACATATTTTTCGTTACATCAAGTTTATGTTAATACATACCACATATCTGAAGTAAATAATTATATGGTGGCAACATCATAAACGGATTTAATTAATTTTAATCTAAATTAATAGGGTCAATCCGTAATATATGAAAATTAAACCCAATCAACAAAATCCGACTGACCCAGTTCGTGAACCCGACCCGTGTTCGAGTTAAGTCACCTTCATTCATCAAATAAAAAAATTAGGGTTTATAACAGAGAAGTAAAAAGAAAACAGAGAGAAAGAGAGGAAACAGAAAGAGAAATGGAATTATGTGGAGGATCCAACAATGCTTCACTCTCTTCACTTCTTAATACCCTATTTTACATTTTCCCCATCCCTACATCTTTTTTAAAGAAAATAAACTTGAGATAAATATGATAAATATGATAAATATGATAAATATGATAAATATGATAAATATGATAAATATGATAAATATGATAAATATGATAAATATGATAAATATGATAAATATGATAAATATGATAAATATGATAAATATGATAAATATGATAAATATGATAAATATGATAAATATGATAAATATGATAAATATGATAATGTTTCGTTCACTCTGCATAACATATTTTTCGTTACATCAAGTTTATGTTAATACTTCACTCTCAATCTCTTTCACTAGTTCTTTCTCTCTCGTTCTTTCTCTGTGTGTTAGAAACCCCCAAATCGATTTTGCTTTACAAACTCTAACAATGCCGTAGTCTGTTTTTTTCCAGTTAAGTGGGTTTTGTATGTAGGTCGGGTTAAGAGAGTTACGTTGGGTCGGGTTATTTGGTTTAAGTTGATTTTTTTATTAATCACGGATTGACTTCATTAATTTAAATTAAAATCAATTAAATCCGTTTATGATGTTGCCACCATATAATTACTTACTTCGTATATGTGGTATGTATTAACA